>OX402001.1:9002500-9299520 GCA_947859395.1 Eupithecia insigniata | reverse complement strand
GCTAACCCCTCAGCCTCAGTCTACGTTTTTAAAAACTAGTAACTATACCTATAAGCAAACGATTGGCACTCATAGGTACGACAGGTACAGTGCACTAAACTACAACTCTTTTATCAATAGTTAAGTTACTAGTACCTATAATAAATAATAATATGTCAACTACCTACTTTTGAGTAGAAGCTGTTCTGCTGTAACACACCTACATTTTAGCTACCACAGGCTTACCACAAGCTTACCACAGGAGACAGTGTCAGTCATCCAACAACATTGTCAAATATTTTTTTGAAATATGTACATATTTCGTTTTTGTATTTTTAATTTTGTTTTACCCACAGAAATCAGCTTGTTTAATGTCTGTTTTTTTTAGGTAGGTACATCAGCTTAAGCGCGTTTAGTGTAGGTACTAACTGGATCGAAAGCACAGACAGACAGGATACTAGAGCTAGTATCATTCTTTCCGGTCCATCTTTTTCTTTTTGGGCTCCCAAAAAGAATAATGTCAACCAAGGAATTTATATACTAAAATTCCTTGATGTCAACAGACATGACAAACGGTAATTTCGTTTGTGTCGCTTTTCATCTCATTCCGTCAAGTAAAAATCCTCATTCCATGCATTCCATAGATGATGCTTCATTCACTCCACTCCAACCCAAGGAGTTTATATACTAGTTACGTAATACACTTGAGAGCAATAAAATCGCACATCCGCACATTTTTACTTAAAAGTTCAATTTTTTTTTTATTTGGAGCTTACAGCAAATTAAAATAAAATTAAATTAAAGTGCATAATCTAGGCATTCGCAGAACTGATAAAGGGTTGACATTTACCTTTAAAAACAACTCATTAGCAACAAAACAATAGACCCCCTTATGTCGCTCGATCCAGGTAAGGCCGGCGGCGGGATTTATCGCAGGTATAAAAGAGTGCATATTGAGGGAATGGTCATCATTTGCATACCAACGTACAGTGTGAAAGGTTCTCTATTGATATTGGCTTCAAACGGAACACGAAAATGGATACTACACCAGAAGTAGCCGCTCAAGTGGTTGCCCTTGTTGAATCGGGGCTTAAGCAAAGTCAAGTGGCTCGACAATTGAGTTTGAGCCGATTTACCGTTCGGCGTATATACCAGAGGTATCAAGAGACTGGTGACTACAAACGGCGACAAGGATCGGGCCGTCCCCGTGCTACAACAGAGCGTGATAACCGCTTTCTTATAACGACATCTTTAAGAAATCGTCGTTTGAACGCATTTCAACTGGGCCAACGACTTCAAGAAGTTCGTGAAGTAGAAGTTAGCCGGTGGACAGTCAGAAGACGATTGAGAGAAGGTGGCCTGACTGCACACAGGCCAGCAAACGGGCCGAAATTGACCCCAGCCCACCGAGAAGCCCGCCTTCAGTTCGCTCGAGACCATTTGAATTGGACCGAAGAGCAGTGGAGTGCAGTCCTGTTCTCTGATGAGTGCAGGATGTGCTTGCATGGCAACGACGGACGGGGGAAGGTGTATAGAAGATCGGGAGAACGATTTGCCCAATGCTGCATAACAGAACGTGTCGCCTATGGCGGTGGATCAATCATGTTTTGGGGAGGCATGTCTATGGAAGCAAAAACCGAGCTTGCCTTCATCACCGGACCGAATACTGGTCGCCAATCAAGAGGATTGACATCCATACGATACATTGAGGAAGTACTCGAGAGCCACGTCGTACCTTTTGCTGGGTTTATCGGCGAAAACTTTCTGTTTATGCAAGATAATGCAAGACCGCATACTGCTGGCATAGTGATCGAGTACCTTCAAGAGGTGGATGTGACCGTTATGGAGTGGCCAGCTCGAAGCCCAGACCTCAATCCCATCGAACATCTATGGGACGAGCTGAAAAGAAGAGTTCGAGGCCGAGATGCTCCTCCATCGACTCTACAGGAGCTGCAACAGGCGATCGCAGAGGAATGGGAGGCTATTCCTCAAGACTTTATCAAAAGTCTAGTAACATCAATGAAAACACGGATGGAGTCAGTGATTCAGGCTAGGGGAGGGAACACTCGATATTAATAACAAACTTTAAATTAATTTTATCTTTTAATTTCATAACTTTGACACCAATACTTGAATAAAGAATTTTGTACTAAACATGCATTTTTGTTATTGATCCACAAAAGCATTTTTATGTAATGATTGAAAGACAAATCAGATACCACTGGATAGGTATTAAAATAGACTATGAATCTGCATTACAGAAACATAATATTTTTTGTTTTTTTTTTAGTTATGTCAAAAAATCATGAATGTGCGATTTTTTTGCTCTCAAGTGTAGTATATAGTAGTAAATTCCTTGCTCCAACCCAAGAATACAAGGTACCTCAACCTATGCTCGCTCTTCCATGAGACGAGACACGATGGTCACGTGGGTGGCTCAAGGCTACGTCATGCGCGACGCCACCGGCGAATGAGAAGACCGAGGAGAAGACGACTCTGTTTCCTGCATAGCTATTCTAACTCGATCGAAAAGATCATGTCTCGGAAATGGCTGAAGACACACGTTTACGAATGCCCTACCGAGCGAGGTCAAAAACGCGATTCATACTCGCTCTCGGTGGCTACACGAACAAGGAAACACTTTACGGGGCATGCTTTAAAAATGGTAGAAAATGTACACCATGGTAGAAATTAAAACGTTGGAATTAGTAAGAAAACTATAGCTAGAAATTAATTTTGTAATTATTTTTCAACTATTTAGTCATTAGTTGATGAAATAAAACCTTTATGAGATTATTTGGGAAACTTGAAATAAAGTGTATTAATAAAAGCGCAACCTTACTTCGTAAACCTAACTCAACGTTAGCTTTTTTATCTGTGGGGCAACCTAAGTGTGGTGGCTAGTGTTGCAACCTTAGCCATTTACAAGATAGATCTAGCCTTTTTACAAAATGAACCGGTTTGACATTTTTGACATTGAAACATACTAAATACATACTTACAAAACCTATCTTACCACGCTTATTAATTAGATTGAAAAATTTTGCTCGTCTTGTGGTAGAACATTTTCATAATTCTGTTTAATTCAAATTTTCACTAATAACTTAAAATTGTTTTCGCGTAGGAAGCGTTTCCTCCCTTAGAGATTGACTGCGGAAAATTTATCAATTAAATTTTTTATTATTTCAATATCAACGTCGTATGACAGTATAAAAACATACCTTTGATCTCGCGGTAAATGTCAACAAGTGACGCGGTACCGTGATTTCCATTGGAATCACGTGCACACAAAACCTCTAGGGTATTTCCCGTTGACATAGGTCAACGTCATATCATAAA
This sequence comes from Eupithecia insigniata, assembly GCA_947859395.1. NCBI lineage: Eukaryota > Metazoa > Arthropoda > Insecta > Lepidoptera > Geometridae > Eupithecia > Eupithecia insigniata. The sequence continues at coordinate 9,296,202 of OX402001.1, read as the reverse complement.
ATTTTGCAAAGCAATGTCATATAGCACAAATAAAGGAAAAAATCCAAAAACCGTAAATTTATAGTTTATTCTTATGATAAATAATATTTGATTCTCACCATGGACCGATAACCTATAAAGCACTTCCCGTAAATCTAGAATCATGAAATTTGGCAAGAAGCAAGGCCTTATAGCACAATTAAAGGAAAAAATCCAAAAAATGTAAATAAATAGTGAATTCACAAAAAATAAATATTTTTGGTTTTTACTGGCGGCCAAAACCTATAAGCATCCCTTTGACGAATAGTTGAAGAATCATGAAATTTGGAAGTCACAAGGTTTTATAATTATTATTATTATTATTATGGAACCCTAGGTGCACAAGTTCAACTCGCACTTAGATAGATAGATAGATGGTTAATTTGGTTCACAAATATAGACAGCAAAAACAAAAAATAAACATAGACATTGTAGAAGGTAGGTATCAGTAAAATATACTTGTAAAACACACAAACAATTTAAAAAAGAAGAAAGAAACATCAAATATTACAAAAGTACACTCAAGCATAAAAACTAAAATTTAAACTTAAGGTCAATAGGTACGACAGTGCTGCCGAGGTGAGCTAAAATGGATCAGTTAGATCAGTATGCTATTTTGCACCAGGGTACAAAACAGCGCTGGTTTTCAGACTGACCCAGTCCAGGTGAAACGACGTTCACTTGACGTTTTTATTTTAATAGAAGATGTATATTCTGAAGGCGGATATTATTTATTTTAATTATTTGTGTCGTTTTCGACTAATTTGAGGGCATAGATAACAAATAATGCTGTTTTTACTAATCCAAGATGGTGGATAATTTTTATTTAAAATAAGAGTATCGTTTTCAACTAACTCGAAGGCGTGGATAACGAATATGCGGTGTTTTTTCAAATCCAAGGTGGCTATATCGTTTTTTGTGATGTTATTGTTTTTGACTAATTCGAGGGTGTCGGTGTAGGTCTAGATTAGGTCTCGAATTAGTCAAGAAAAAGTCAGGCATCTTGGAATAAAAAAAATACCACTTATTGGTAATATACACCCTCGAATTAGTCGAAAACGGGAGTAAGATATGAAAAATAACATTATCTTGAATTTAAGAAATACCCAATTTTAAGTAATGAACATCCTCGAGGCAGTTGAAAACGATATATTTGTTAGAAAATAATTATTATAAAAAATGGAATAAAGAACGTTAGCTATATTGGATTTAAAAACTTATATTTTCTTTTTCTCCCTTGAGTGAGGCAAAAATCCTAAGATTGAAAACAAGGTTAATCGTATGGATGGAAATATTTTCCTTGTAGCAAAAGTATTCATTTTCTTATTTAGCCCTTTCTAGTCCTACTTGTAAAAACTGAGTTCGTCTTTTCTAACCCTTTTGAGGCCCGCTAGCCCCTTTTCGGAAAACCAAGGTGGCAGCACCACGCCGCCGTCACAACAAAACAATAACAAATGAACCAATTCGAAATACAAACAATTTTCGTTTATTCTCCTTGCATTGCACAATTTTATAAGTGCAGTGAAGTGAATAAATGATCCACTAGTCTCGCAATAATAATTATGCAAGAAATAAACAAAGTAAGTGCCTTTTTTAGATCAGCCTAAATTTTAATTTCACTTCACATGTTGTAATCAATATAATACAAATTTTCAGGGTAATAGAGTGAAAGTTTCACCTGATCAGAGAATTATAATGCTCAACTTCGTGAAGGCTCACGTGGACTACGCCCGCGGTCGAGTAACGGGCCCCGATGCCGCTCGACAACGCAAAAAAAAAATGTGAAGAAATGGTCCGAATGCTGAACGCCTGTGGTTCAGGAACAACTAAGACCCCAAAGAAATTGCTGAAAGTAAGAATCATAACTAATTATTGTTATTGTTCATTTATGTACATGTAGTAAATATCAATTTACATACTATTTACAGTGCTGGCAAGATTGGCGCTGTGACACAAAGGTCAAGGCACTAAAGAGAGAGAAATTTATGAGTGGAACTGGTGGAGGTCCGTGCCCCCCACCACTCTCGGAGCTGGAAGAATCCTTAATGGAATTAAATCCATATCAATACCAGTCGGAAGCATCCCCAAGACGCAGACTGCATTGCCTCGCTGTATGGCAATGTTAATGCGCTGCGCCAGATACTCACCAGCTGTCGGATCACACGTCGCTTCGACCAGGCACTCAGATAATTTTTTGAAAACCCATTGCCTCGGTACCTCATGGACCTAGGGTCTCGACTCTAAGGGGTTCTGTAGAGACCTGCATATTTGCGCCTCTTGAGATCCTCGGCCAAAACAATTATATTTTAAGTAGTAATTAGTATTAAGCCAAGATTGTGGTTATTGTGGTTCTCTATTGTGTAAGTTTATTCAAAACATGGTATTTATTTAAACATTGATGTTACAGATTTATTACTAGACTTTATTAGTGTAACTAGTTGTAGCAATTTGTAATTATGAGGTGATCTCATTAAGAGTTGATATAACTTAAAGATATTACAATTATCTAAAAATAAAAATAGCTCTTTATTTTCTAGTATTTTAATAGTAAATATCATACGTTACAAAGTGTTCATAAATAATTTATGTAAAGAATTAAATTTAGATACCAGATATCTCAACTATCTTAAGCAATATTGTGATTATTATGGCTATCAATAAATATACAATACAAAACTCTTTATTGTACACCACAAAGACAAATAAAACACATAGACATTAACATAAACAAGTAGAATGGGTGGCCTTAGAAGCGATTTCTTCCAGGCAATATACCTACATTTTTACTGTGTTATCTATTCCATTAGTAGGTTGTATTGCAGGGAAACTAGTAGTAGTGGTTCATTGACTGTTTTCTTTAAACAGTGACCCATTTAAACTAGTGGGTTTCCTCGTTATTACGCCATTAGACACTTCCACCTCCGAGTCTACATCTAAGGTGCATCTCTCGCAACTCCATTCAGACCGGCCAATGAAGGCAAGCAAGAGGTGGGGATCTAGTTCTCTTAATACCCAGCAGCAGCATCTTCATAATTCCCAGCACGCAGGGCAATGTCAGATTTCTGTAGTTTCTGAAAAAAGTTAAGTGCTTATAAATTGTTATGTAGGTGGTTCATTTGTTCTAATTAGTGATTAGGTTGTATAGTGATCTCATTATTCAAGTATTAGGTATTATTAAATCTATCTAATCCTGAAAAAGTTAAATGTTTAAAAATAATAGTGTGACTAGATATTATGTAGGTTTAAGAAAAGGTACCAGCAGTGGTAATTAGGTAATATTTCATACAATGCAACTCAAATAAATAGCTACTTTTGGATTGTGTTTTCTATCGCATTAGTATCGAAGGGAAACCTTATCCACCTGCACAGTACTGACTGCCTGTTCAATGCATCTGTTGTGTCATTAATGGCCCTGCAGACCGATGACTGACTCAGGCAGAAAGCGTACTCCCTCCCATCCGACTTTTGGTAACTGCCTTGTGCGCAAAAGTGGAGGGCAGACAAAAACTACAAAGCAATATGTACATAAAGTCACAAATAGGCACCTATAGGTTACATAAAGGTAAGTATTCAATTGTTTGTAATGCTTACTTTTAGCTCCACTGGTACCGCATTAAAAAGCTTCGTCCAAGGCTAATACGCACGCAGGTCGTTTATCAAATTCAGAGCCATGTCGGGAGAGTCTGTATATCCCCCGAAAGTTTGGATCTATAAAAGGATTTGTCAAATCCCGCAGAGTCAGGCACCGACGGAGTGTGCTTATCCTGTGTCTTGCTCCATCACGCCGGTTTTGGTGTTGTAAAACGAGAATTATGCTCCATCTAAAATTGTTTTGTTTACTATGCACATAACCTCAATGTAACACAAAAAAATGCAAAGAAAGATTTTTGGGGGCATAAAAGTGCTAAAATCATCTTCATTCACTAATTACCTCACGAAGAATACGGAGGTTTTCTCCAAATCATGATAATTTGTTAGAAATTGTACCTCGGATTAGATTCCATCAAGCAACTACCACTCTAAATAATTCCGTGAAAAGTTGGGTCGATTTCGACCAAAATTTCCGTGCTCGGACGCTCTGAATAGCCTATTTCAAAATCCGTCTCGGAAACTAGCGGTTTCCGAGTAAAATCAATTTCGAACACGAAATCGAGCCACTCTGAATTGCCCTGCTGGTGTTACCAGTAGCGTACAATCGTAACTCCCCGAACTCCTGTATGAATCTGAATAAACTATGTGGTTTTGTATTTACTAATTATTTATTACATTGACTCGTGTTTAACTAACGCTATTTTGATTAATCTAATAAATATAATTGACCATTTTTTTTATATTGATTTTTCAATTGACTCTTATCACATTCCCAACTTCTACATTTTGTTGAAATGAAGTGGCAACTGGACATTGACGTCACCTGGCGACACCCCCGGAAGGGCATACCTTGTTTTCTTATACCATGCTCCAACCCTATTCTCCAAACTACTCTATGCTCCAACCAAATTTCTGTGTTTCCACTTTTAGGGATTTCGCCCTTTTTTAGGGCAAAACTTCAAATTTCATTGATGACTTAGGGCTTTTTTTCTTGCGACAGGGATTTAGAGAATTTTAGGGAAAAATAACTTGATCTGCTTACCCTATTTATTAAAAACAATATCATTACAAAATCAATAGTTTGGCATCCAACATTACATACAGTTGTAGATAAATGTTCACTTCGACTCCTTGGTTCACCAATAATCTTGATGAGTCTTTTCAGTCATGTGTAGATGAGAAAATACAAAATTTTAACAAAACTTGGGACAGACATCTCAAAAACCCATAGCTTGATTTGACACGGAATTGTTTGTTACAAACGTGCTCCAGCTCTGCAGATCGCGCCCGTCTCCTAGTTGTTTCTTAGTGGGAGTCAGGCCGTTTTGGTTGCAAGCACTTATTTCATAAAATACTGGCACTTTATTGAATCCCGTAACTTTCTGTATAGCAACATGTCTTCGGTTGAGTGCACGGTGTTGCGTGCCTCATCAATGCCAGTGCGGTACTGTTGTCGAACAGCTTGGTCATCATGGATTATCGTGTACTAGGGCTGCCGGTCGGATGTCTCGCCATGCCAGCCTTAACGACATCATCCGGCGGGCCTTTGTCACCGCTAGCGTACCAGCTATTCTCGAACCGAATGGTCTGATGCGTGAGACACTAGCCCCTTAGAAGCTGGGGAGGTTCATTGTGTGGGACGCTACATGCGTCGACACAGTTGCGCCTTCCCATCTTTCGAGTACATCCGTGAGAGCTGGTTCGGCGGCGGATTTAGCCGAGGATCTCAAGAGGCGCAAATATGCAGGTCTCAACTAAGCGTACGTCCGGGTCCGTGGGGTACCAAGGCTCTTCGAATTTTCAAAAAATTATCTGATAGCCAGGTCGAAGCGACACGTGACCCGAGAGCTGATGAGTATCTGGCGCAGCGCATAAGCATTGCCATACAGCGAGGCAATGCAGCCAGCTTCTTGGGGACGCTTCCAACTGGTATTGCCAAACTACAAGTTACTTTAAGAATAGCTTATATTGGTAATGAGAGCCCTAAATAAGTGTCATGTACTTTTTATGCAATAAACAATTTTAAATTAAGATTTTTTTATTGATTTGGTTGGACCAGTTGAGCTACCTGTAGATTGTTTGCAACAGTCTGAAGTTAGCTCAATTGTTTCAATTTTAAATACTAGTTCCAATTTGTTTCTATTATTTGATAGTAATTTTCTATTAACTAAGATTTTTATTTCCTGTATTTATTCTATGCTCTTTGCTCTATGGATCTACCTACCTTTTAGGAGATTTCCCGAATAAGTTTCGTCATATAATCCGTCAAAAATGTTAGTTTACCTTTTGGTTAGTACTTATATATATTAAAATACTTTAGTTGTACCGGACCTCAGAAGTTAGTTTTTCGTTTGTTATTTTATATAGTCTATTTTATAATAATAGCAAATAGTTTTATTACACATATTTGATGGTTTTTTTACATTTGAATATTATGATTTTTTTATACCGAAAACCTCCAAGTGGTAGTTTCACTATAACTAGTTACATCTTCAAACAATAATGTAGAAAGACGGTTCAATGTCCTAAAAATGTAAATTTGGTGCCAATTTTGGAGCTAACTATTGACATGTTCAATGCCGTGAAAACCTGTTTAAAAATAATGCGTCGGCTTCTGACTGAAAATGTTTAATTTTCGTATGTATATAAAAATAAAATTTAAATTTTATTCCTTAAATTTTATTTTTGTACCTAGTTTTAGGCAAACCCAAATCATAAGTGGAAACTGGAAAGGAAACACTGCCAAATTCACTCCGGCCCTGTTGCCGGGGATGGGGTTGGGTATTCCCTGCAAATTCGGGGTTTTTTTCGACTTTGGGGAGAGATTCAGGGGGAAAAGTATGTTGGGGGGATGTTTAGGGGTAAAAAAAACTTTGGTGAAATTATGGAGCTTTTCTTGAGTATCTCAATCATTCAGTCACAAGCATAAAATAATTCTCATCACCACTTTATGTGTACATACATACATTTTGTTTACGCTACGCCAACAGCCACGCACGCGCAAAGTTCGTTAATTTCGATAAAAATTTAAATATATTTTCTTATTTTTTCCTCCTATAAAAAGTGTTTTTGGGGCTTTTTATACAAAAAGCGAATTTTCGGGGGGATTTGGAATAAAATAGGGGGGAAATTCACATAGTGATCTGGCATGGCAACACTGCACTCCGGCGCGGTGAGCGGCGCGGTGTGGCGGTCGAATGGTTTCTGATGTGAATTTATTTGGAAAAAATATTTAGAACAATTTGAGTGCAGCACGTTGGTTGGTTTAATATTGAGCTTGCTTAGACTGTACAAAACTTATTGTACAGGGTGTGCTTCGCTCATATAAAATTACATTCCTTGTCGTTGCTCCAAAATGTTTTTAGTATACGTAAAAAATACGAAATAATTCCAAGTGCCTACCGATCCAAAAATGGCTTGCTTCCTGTCGGAGGATAAACTGAAAGGATTTGAAAAGTACAAGGTATGTGTAACCAAAATAACATTTTGGCACTGTTTGGCATGTTCTACCTATGAGAGAGGAAAAGTCCATAAAAAAGTAAAATTGGTTAGTAAATAATGAGATGTGACTGCTGAAGGCTCCTGCAATGTGAATTTTTTTTCAGTACAACTGTGTGGATACCAGTGTACTCAGTAATTATGTTATGCACCCATTTTGGAACTGGTGTGTGCAGGTATGTTTTTACTTCCATTTTCTTGGTTCAAGAGTGATTTTACACACAGCACTTGAACTCATTTTGATATGAAATTGCAAGTGTGTAGATAGGTAGGTACAGAGAGCTTGAATAGTTAACATCCTGACAAGTTTCAAGTCATCATAATTACATTTGGTTTGATGTTGTTTTTCTGAAGAGGAGTTTGTAAATATTTTACCATAAAATCCTAATTGGAAATAGTTATGGATTCGTGTCAAATGTTCTTATTTATAGAGCCTTCTGTACCAATCAAACATGCGCTGATTTAAATGATATTTACCTTTAATTATTAACATTAAAACCATATGGAAAATGCATAAATAGTGCTTAGTAAACAAGCTTAAAATATTAATTTATACTTACTAAAATGTCCTATAACATGTCCTTACAATAGATATTTAACATTTCAGTTTTGCCCAACGTGGGTGGCACCGAACCTGCTAACATTCACTGGTTTTTTACTCACAGTCTTTAATTTCCTGCTATTCTCCTACTATGATTTTGGATTCTATGCCCTTACCGAGGAGAATAAAACAAATGATCACATACCATCCTGGGTTTGGGCTGTTTCTGCTGTCAACTTATTTGTGGCATACACTTTAGGTGAGCATGACCTTGCATTATTTGTTACACACAAAGCTGTTTTATAATAAGTGTTCTAAGCTGATTAGCGGAGCAGGCTAATCCAATTATGCTACTTATGCTTGTTTCAAACCTAATTATGTATTTCTGCCTTGCTTATGATATTTTTATTAACTTATATATATATTTAATATAATTCTGGACAGTCCACACAGCATCATCTAGCCCCAAGCTAAGCAGAGCTTGTGTTATGAGAACTAGATGACTGACATATTTAATACATAAATAGATATTTTTTATTATACATAGAAAATACGTGTTCTGGGTATTTTCTATGTATAATAAAAAATATTGAGATAAATATTTGCAGATCATACAAACATCTGTCCCAGGTGGAACTTCGCCCGCCGCGCCACTTTGGTCGTCAATTCTTATAGGAGTAGGAACTAGCGCCTTGTGCTTTAATTACGTCTCATGTGTAATTAATAATACTAATATTAGTATAACTTTGTATGTGGCGATCTAGCATGACATGAATAACCTGATAACAGTTAGTCGCCTGATTAGGGTTCGTCTTATATCAGAGAAATCCCAAATAACGGATTTTTTGGAAATATCCGTAAAATAAAAATCTCGAACTCGTTACTGGCTCTTAAAAGTTTGAATCCATTTGTTGGTATTATCTACCCAACAGTCTATCGACACGACAAAGTCTTGATGCTGATGATGGGAACCCTTAGCTCGTATAAACTGATAAGTAAGTACGGTATTCATCAGGAGACGGACTTGACACGTGAAGTCATTGCACCGTTCTAAATACGCGCATTTGACCATTCTGTAACATATGTATTAGTGCCCTTTGTTATCTCATGTTATATTTTAGTGTCAACACGATAATAGTAAACAGATATTTATTATTTCGTCTCCGATCACATCCTGGTATTGTTATCGGTTACGTAGTTTGTACAGTACATTGATTTGATATTACTCAGTATATATTTTATCATGTCCCTAAATCAAGATAAAGTATTGATGTCTTGCTTATAAACCAGCATCAGTCGGAGGAGACAAATACTTTAATCGATGTAACTAAGCCATGCCATATGGGTACTATGTTTATATTTTGTTGATCACGAATATTTTTTTAACATCTCTCATATGTGTGACCTGCCGGCCGCCGCCCGGCCACGAAATTCAGCCAGTGAATGTCGTACGAGCCGACTAAAGATCTACCAGAGGAAGGCTAGCAGCTTTCTTCTGTGTATTTTTAACACTTCTGCGATCACCAATCCGCCTCCAAGCGTGGTGAATGTAGCAACACCACCCTCGTTTGGGGTAGGCAAGTTCAGCGGTGGACGTATGAGTGCTGATGATAGGAGGTAGATAACCTTAGTCTATGATTATACGTACATATGTACGTAGGTATAGGTATCTGGAATCTGAACCATCTCGGAAGATTGTAAGACTGGTTCCATAGGCGCGTGACATGCGACTCTCATAGGGTTGCCACCCGTACTTTAGTACGTTATTTCAGGCTAACGTGCTCTATACTTTTAAGGCATAATAAGGTAGCGAAAATACTTTATTTGGCATTTCAGGTTTTTATTTTTAACAGAAGTTTTGAGTGAAACGAAACAAATACACAAATCGCATTGTGTTATAATATGAGATTAATTGCGTTTTGAACACAACATAAAACCACAAATATCAATTTTTAACTTTAATTTTTTTTGGGGCGGGCCCTTTGTTTCTTTGTGGTCATTTTGCTCCGTTTTGGAGATAGCTCTACCGCTGCGGTTCTTTTGTGGAACGTTACCCTTTGAAGATCTTTTCGGACCAAACCACCTATCGAAAGGGCACATCACTATATTTATGTATAGCGTGCACTGTAGTACCTATAGTAGGTTTTATGATGTCGTGCTCTGCACATAAGAATTTGTTTGTGAAAGAAACAGAGATTCTTTGTCTGTATTTTATTAGTAATCTATGATGTAATGTATTATATGATCTAGTTAGTCTATCTATAGTATTGGGTCTATCTTAGCTTGCTTGCCATTTTGGGCAACATCCGCTACAAGTCTGAGTCTCTCAGTTTCAGAAAAATTCTAAAACTAAACGTTGCTTACGAAGCTCCTCGTTATAACTTCTGCTCATTGTTATGGCTTTCTTGCCATTTTGGCCAACTGCTACAAAAGTCCGAAGGTTTTTCGCGTTTCGCACCGCTTTTGTTTGCCATTTCGGACATATACTGCCCTGAAGTCTATTTTTTAAAATATATAGTACTAGATACTCTTATTTTACATGGCGTACTTTTTTTACTCTGTACAAGGTAAAAATACTTTATTTTCTTTTAAAAAAAAAGGTGGTAACCCTAGACTCGCATGTCCTTCAATCAAATAATAAGCATAGGATTATCTTGTTGACCTTGAAACGACTCGTAAAATGTTAGCATAACTGTGTGCCATTCATTTGATAATTAACTTCTGCATGCAGCACTCGTAACGAGCGTGGTAGGCAGTTAATTTAAATCTGGATATCAAAGTGCTTTATTTCCTTAGATAAGACCACTTACCAGACCTTGGAAACTACTCAAACTTAAAATTAAATAAGTAAAACTAGGAAATTAAGTGACCAATTTGATTTTTGTTTACTTCAATCTTTTTATGATAAAGTAGCGACCAAGAAATGTTTACCTTGTTAGTTTTCGAATTTGAGCAAAACTCAGCCCAAGGTTTTTTTATCATCTAGACACTTTGATATTTTGTAGTAAGCCTTTTTACAGCTGCTGCCCGCGTCTTCAACCGCGTTTTATGTAGCTAAAAAATAGCCTCTAAAATAGTTGTTGTAATGTATCTTGTAAAGGTAATGTATAGGTAGGAACGCTTCTACAACAAAACTCCAAGTGAAGACCAAAATTATCCTACTAATAAAAAATGTGAAAGTTTGTGAGTATGGATGTTTGTTCCTTTTTCACGCAAAAACTACTGAACCGATTGGGCTGAAATTAGGTACGGGTATATTTTTGGGACCTGGAATAACATACTAATTGTTAGGTATTCCAGTTCCCAAAAATATAAGATACATTACAACAACAACTTTTATAATCCCGGCACTGCACTGGGAACTCCTTTATTATCAGCCATATACGTGATTTTTTGACAGAAATGAGCCGAAATACCCAATACTGTAGGTAGGTAGGTACATAGTCCTCCCTCAAAGGTGTCTGGCAAGTTATAGATCGCCATTTGATGATGGTGGGTATGTTCTGCAGATTGTGCTGCTGCCTGTCCCTCGATGGATTTAGGTACTTTGTTATTTCAGTCTCTAATCTAACTCAAACTAAGAACTGAGCAGGTAGATTTAGATTTAGACAATTAGTAGATAACAATGAGGTAACTACATATTTGTAATACTCCTTTGGGTATGTGTTTTTATTTTAACCATGTCCTGCAACTACGAGTACCAGGGGTGTACGAGGAGATAGTGTCCAGTGCTCGTATAATTCCTAAAAACCTACAATTTATCTTTCTTGTTTATTCTATCTGTTGTTGTTATGACTTATGTATGAGTTATAACGAGAAAGAGCTTCCTAAGAAATAGTCATACTAACCTACAAAATAATATCTTGAGGGTTTAACTGTCTTGCCCTATGATACCATGATCTACGACCATCCACCTTGTCCTGATGGGACCTGCAAGATCAAGGGCTGCATGTTTAGACCAAGCTGCATGAAGTGCCAACGAATAACGTGTCACTGGAACTCATACAGTTAAAAACATTTCTTAATAATTAATATAGTACATTCATTTTTAAGAAATGTTTTAGGAACGTGAATGTGGAATATTTCAGATGGCATTGACGGCAAGCAAGCTCGGCGGACGGGTACGAGCGGACCTCTGGGAGAGTTGTTTGACCATGGGCTGGACTCTTATTCGGCTGTTCTCATCCCTACATGCCTTTACAGCATATTTGGAAGGTCAGTGCCTTGCTACAAATTGTACCTGCTACTTATCCGTACTTAATATTAAAAATACGAAAGTAGGTATTCTGTCTGTCTCTTACCTTTCACGCCTAGCCTACTGCTGAACGGATCTTGTAATGTACAATAATTTTCGCGCTTACACCTTTCCAAAAAGGTATGCTCACTGTCCTATTCCTATCCTATTCGCACAAACTTATACTGTATCAAGAAGTACATGGGCTGGCTGCTTCCAACACAAACTAGGTTCGTAGTTAACCCGCTTACATACTTAATGAATACATGGGCTGTTTTTATCCCGGAAAGCTCATGCGATCCGCCGTGAAAAGGCGTGAAAAAGCAGTTTGACTGAATTATGCATATCAGCTATCTCGGCTTACTTTGATGCTATATGGTGTGTGTATTGTTCAAGCATTATTTATTTATAAGCAATAGATTTTAATTGAACCAGTTTTAAAACAAAATAACGACTTACCTATTTGCTAACGTCATCAAGGTTCTCAGGGTCGCACTTAAAAACCTTTGGCTCTTGACTCGAGTAATTGTGCCTATGGTTAGAGAACGGTCTGTGTTATGTGAAAAAAATACAAATAAAGGAGTTCCGAGTTGGACAACCAACTTATTTAACTATTTATTTAGGACGGGGTAATTATTAATTGGGCGAATAAAGTATTTATTGGTGACTATTAATGGGATACTTTAATACTAAACCAGGTGGAAAATATACTAATGGTTGATAAGCCGTCCCCTTCTACACAGAAGCTAATATGTTACAGTAGGTCTGATTTAGTAACAACGAACGCGATACGGCCGTCCGTTGAAGGGGGGCCCTTCACCGAAGCTCGGTTTTCAAGTCGCCGGTGTTTAAACATTTTGTATTGGCTTAGGTACTGCTTGTCGCCCAGTTAGTATTTCACTGAGGCATTTTCAATATTTGATATAATATTATCTTTATTAATTATATTTTCTATTATTTAACTACTACAGGATCTATAAGATATACTACATATTCGTGAGAAAAGATCAGGGAGATTATGACGAATTGACGATAATGAAATGACACATAATAATCAGATCTTTTTTATTCCAGGGATGAGTTGAGTCCGCTACGATTTTTTTTCGTCGTATGGAACATATTCTTTAACTTCTATCTGACGCACTGGGAAAAGTATAACACGGGAGTGATGTTCCTTCCATGGGGATACGACTTTACGATGATTGTAAGTACATACCTTAGTGCTACATATTGCTTAATTTTTAGCCTATCTCTGCTGAGATTTAAGGTTGACTCAAATTCATATCATCGGATGTTTTCAGTACAAACTAAGTTTAAGACGTTTTTTTAATTACATATAGAATAACTTCTGTCCGTAGCCTCGCACGGGTTTTAACAGGGCAAAAGTAGCGTTATATGTTATTCCAGGTAGGTATATAATAAACAATTAACCAGCTTATTACATGCAAAACCTTTATCCATTCAGCACAAAAATTCGCCTTTAAAATATTAGATAGATAGATATTTATTGCACCTTTTAAAATAAATAGACAAACAGTAACTACTAATTAGTAGAATAATTTATACATTATTATTGCAACAAACATTATTATAGCGGAATTAGCTTATAAATTGCTCTAAGCAGGTAGGTAATATAAATAATAATAATAATAACGTTTTCATTATTTCATGGTCGGCCAAAACGACTAAATTGGTCAGCAAGTATTGTGATATTGGGCAGCCTATTAAATATTTCTGCAGCAATACATATATTAGTAAAGCAGCAGCAAGTCGTTGTACGGACTTCACAAAATTTGGCATGACATAAAATTAATTTTGATTTGCTAGCTTAATTAAATTACACTCTTTCACGCAAAAACTACTGAACCGATTAGGCTGAAATTTGGTATGGGTATAGTTTGGGACCTGGAATAACATGCAGGCTATTTTTATCCCGATAAAATGCGGGCGAAGGCGCGGGCAACAGCTTGTCTAACATATGTACATAAAAACCTAGTTATTAAATTAAACACATTAAAATTGTGAACATGTAAACTGATTTTATGTTCCCTCCTACGCTTCGTAGCGCTTAAACTTATGCTATTTAACGTCCTCAAGTGTAATCCTGCTGATCAAAAAATTTCTTCTGCTGACCAAAAGAAGTCCCAAGACCAGTGTATGGAGGGGTTTGCTATAATCGCAGTTCGGTGGTGGGACTGTTCTGCAGGGGGGCTCTGATGCCCGCCCCCGGTGGATATTGGTTCATTTAAATCTATTTTATTTGTTTTATCATAATATAATACTTTCCCAAGGGTTCCTGCATCCTCCTGCTAATAACGTCAGTAATCGGTCCAGCAGCGTGGCACGTGACGCTGCCTGGAGGCGTCTCACCTGGCTTCGTGTTTGAGCTCACACTATATTTCTCAGCCATGCTGACCAGCCAGACTGTCATATTGTGGAATATTTATAAGTAAGTTAATATGCATTTATAAGATAAGGGCTTTTAGTTCTATCTAATATAGGCACATCCCTAGGACTTTAAAATTCGTAAGTTCTTTTGGTTCCACAGCTTAAAATATCTGGAACCAGGATTGGCGAATACTGAAAAGATCAAGGCATATTGACAGGGAACTGAAAGAATCTTTTAATCTTCTTCTTTGAATCTTCCCAGAACAACTTCGCATGTCTGCCAAAAGTTACAAAAGTATATGGTGGGTCACACAACTGTCCAATGCATTTTTATAAATTCCTTTCCAACATTATAGAAAAGAAAAACAGGTGGCGGTGGCTAGTGTGAAGACTTACCCCGACTAACGTGTCCTATATATTTCTACTAGCTTCTGCCCGCGGCTTCGTACGTTTTTATCTGGGATGAAAAGTAGTCTATGTATTTTAAACTTGGCCTAGAGTTACATTACATCTATGCAAAATCAGTCCAACAGATTTAGCGTGAAGAGGTAACAAACATCAAAACTTTCGCATTTGTAATATTAGTGTTTTGCCCGTGGCTTCGCACGCAGTGTGTCTATGGAAACGTTCAAAGGTTATTTCTATTCCATGACAACTAATTTATGGGAAAAAAAAATGTAGCCTATGATTTGTTCAGAGGTTCTACATCTATGCAAAATTTCAGCCCGATCCGTTCATTAGTTTTGGCGTAAAGAAGTAACAAACATCCATCCAAAACTTTGCATTGGTAGAGTAATCGCAAAACTTAATGAGCTCTGTGAACATATGCACGGAAGCAATACTGCGCAAGTACAATCAAATAGAAAAGTGATATTTACCAACTAGCGACCCACCCGGACTTCGGCTAGAAATTCTTTATGTGGTGCTAATAGACACACCTGTTGCAGCTGCAGTCCACTGAAGTACCATTTTGAGGTTGAATTCATCGGCTTCTTTTCTCATAAAACTTATGACATCGAACACCATTTTCCATGTTTGACGACGCAGTACGTTATTCCGCCCGCGAGGCATATTTAACTTTTAAGAGAAACAGCTAATATCAGGGAATACTCCACAAAATCGCAAGAATAAAATATCAAGTCAACGAAACGAACACCGAACAACCGTCAAAGACTTTGCTGCGTCATTGTACTCAAAAGCATTCATTCGACAGTATTGCCAACTAGGTTATAAATAAATTTGCTACATAGTTATTATTTTATTTTCAAACTACTTCTAACATTTTAGGTTTAAAATATTCCGTCATTGAGTGTAAGTAACTTATATATTCTATGAATATTGAATTCGAAAATAAATTTATGCAGAACAAAATAAGCTAGACAAAATAAAAATACGCCAGAATTCTCGCTGGCAACCCTGGTTTGACAGACAGATCCTCTCTCACCCCGCTTTTTCCCCTCAACGCCTTATTTACGGTTCAGTGCGCAGCCGTTGAAGCCAACTTCACAGAGCTCATAAAGTTGCGCGTACTCTACTATTTGTAATATTAGTGTGATGGTTGAACACCATTACCATTATCAGCCCGTCTACCAAAGTCTTCGCGTCGGTCTCCTCCGATTTGTGCCGGTTTTTATGTATCGAATATACCTTTAAAAGTTACAGCACAGAAACTCTCATGGCTCAGCGAGCCAACTCCTATTTCGGCGCAGGGTCATGGAGGCAGAGACACCTTATTTTTACTATCACCCTTTTGTGTCACTTACCTCCATGTTACTATCGAGAAAATTTTATGCTATCTTGTTTTCGAAATATCAGCGTTCTAGCATCAATCCTAAATAATCTCATTGCAAATGTATTATGGAAGATATGATCGCTGACGCTAAGCGATTTCAGGTATCACGAAGATGTTCATACATGCTGTGCCAGGTACAGCTTAAGAAGATGTTTGTATGTAAACAGTTGCTCTGTTTACGCAGCGCCGCATACTCTTCTGTACCTGTGTCCAAATAAATGAATTTTCTATTATTACAGATCATATCGTAACCGCACCGGTAAAATGCGTACCCTAGTCGAAGCGGTGCGGCCGTTGATGCCTCTGGCCGCGTTTTTCATACTCAGTTCCACGTGGGCGGTCTACTCTCCCAACGACATCATCAACCGAGCGCCGAGGCTGTTCTACATACTCACAGGGACGATCTTTTCAAACATAAATGTAAGTAACGATTTTCTAAAGGCATAACAGTCCATCGATCATTAAATTAAAATAAAAAAGGCTTTACTATTCCTATAACAAGTTTTTACATAAAAAAAAACCTATTAGCTCAAAAGTATAATTACTAGGACCCCTCTGCGGATATAGGCCTCCTCCAGTTGTAGTAAGTATATTTTTTTATCATCACAACAAAACAAGCGACAAGCGTTGCGGAGCGTTGAGCGGTCGAGACCGTCTATGGAACTAATATTACGGTTGTTTTGTTATATCGGTAAGCCTCGACAAATGTAAATTTTATACTAGAGACGGTCGACGGAGCGCTTTGAATCGGCACAATAAACAACTGTCATTGTGTTCAAAATATTCCCTCCATATTATACATCTCAGTGCAGAAAATAAATAAGAGCGTTGACTAGGTTTATCTGATTCACAACAATCACAACTTAATACATACAGCTAATAATAATCATCGATTGTTCCAGTGTCGTTTAATCGTAGCACAGATGAGCGACACTCAATGCGAGACTTTCAACGGGCTCGTATTCCCGTACTCGGTTGTGCTGAGTGCCGTGTTCGTGCTGCGAGTGACTGCGCTCACCGAGCTGATGCTGCTCACTGCGCTCACCATCGCCAGCTCCGTCGCACATATTTATTACGGCACTAAAGTGGTAAGACATCTCCGTTTGTACGTAACTATTTTTTGCATGGTTTTGCACACCTGAATAAAACGCAGTGTCATTCAGGCAACAGCCGCATTGCGAGACAGTAGGGGGATGGGTCGCTTAGATGGTAGCAAAGCGCCCCGAGGTTACGTTTGTACCATTGACTTGCACGATTAATAAATAATGTGTGTATCTTTATTAACAAAGAAAATTACAACAAGAACAAGCAAATAATAGAAATAAATTAGAACTAGTTGGTAGAACGGGGGTCATCGGGTGCGTCTTCAATGATTCGAATTTAATAAACTTTGATAAATACGTATATTCCTAAAAATTGGTACAGAGGCGTGCTTGCATCGAGACGTCAGAAAAGAATACAATTTTAAATATGGCGGTGATGCCACCTATATATGTTTATATCGACGAAGCTTTTCTTCTCTGCTTAACCGACGTAGGTTATTCTTCAGATTCGCGTGTGTATGGATATGTCGTTCGTCGAGCTTCCTAGTTCCACCAGTAGATGGCGCTATTCAACACTTCTTTTTGCGAATACCGGCGCGAACACTAGTATTTACAATTGCGCGTAGCTTTAGTGATCTTGACTGGCCGCATAAACGCATGCTCTGCCCAGCCTCTGTGGCGCGACCCTAAAGGGCTACCGTGCGTTACCGTCGTCGCAGCTACAAGTTCAACACGTGCATCGGCGTGGAAAGGGTTAAAGGCTGTCAAACCTTCGTGCTTATTTATTCGTACCTATTATATATGTTTATTATCACATTCATTGCCCACCCTAAGCAGCGCGAGCCGGGGCGGCGCGGCGGGCCGCTGCACACAGGGGTGCGTGTGTCATGGACACTCTGTGCTAGGCCAATGCTGTAGCTAGTCGCTTGCAGTGTGGTTGGTTTCTCTTGGGGCGTGTCAACCGCTTTAACCTTATGAAAGATTAACCTTGTTCTGCTATTTTTGTTGTCGACTGTACGAGATGGTTACCTATCACCTCTGTGTGGTCCGCCCGAGACGCATAATGATGCGGGTTCTTTGCAAGGAACTAAATATAATATTTTACGATGTGTTTTTTGTCCCCAGGTTCAGGAAATGTGTCGTCATTTTGGGATCGATTGTTTCCATATCAAGCAAAAAGTTAAATAAATAGGTTAAGGTAATTAAATAAGGTAAAAGGTACGAGTATGCTAGATCTGAAGATTTATTACAAATACTAGGTTTTGGTTGTTGTTTGTATATGTATATTGTTACTCTGTTTAGAAAATACGTTTATTGTTGAAAAATTTTTTGCACATTTTTATGTCATTCTAAGTCTTGAACTTATTGTAGATTAGCTCTTGCCCCCTTCGCTTACACGTGATTACAACATCGCCTCAAGGATAATGTACCTACCTGTATAAGAATTATTATATTCGGACTAGTCGTTCCATAGATTATATGTACATTTTTATCAAAGACAACCTTTACTTTTTTAATGACAGTAAATACTTGTAAGTACCATAAACTGGCATACAATCAACTCACCAGCTCAAAAGTATGACTTTTTTATCATAGGTACTACATACCTATACATTTAATTAAACTATTAGGGTCAGCTCACACCGAGACGCGACGTGACGCTGCGCGCACTTTTTATGATAGCGATTTAAATTTAACTTTATTAACTACACAAAAATAAAATAATACTTACATAAACGAAAACCCTGCGGGGCCGCGCTGTGTCTCAAGATGCCTCGCGTCGCGTCTCGGTGTGAGCTGATTCTTACTTTGTGTAGCAATCGTCAAATAGAATAAGGTTGTAAAATTATTTTTAAAATACGGCATACCTACATACATATTATAAAGTTAGGAACCACAATATTAGAATGAAAAATATTTAGTAACAATTCCGCGTACAACCTTCTCTGATAGTATTCATCAAAGTAAGTTGTCTACTAGTTTCGTCTCTCCACGAGACATCTTCAGGACACCAGTGGACGTAGTTTTGTCCATAGAATGATGTCAGTCCCCTTATCTCAGGACAACTTTAACAGAGAGCTATCTATTATTTACCACACGGCTGAAAGTAATGGATATAGTAGAAAGATGGTTGATGGTTTAATAAGAAGTAAACAACAAAACATTGTTCCTTATTGTATCCCGTAGCTCCAGAAAGGATAGACAAATTTGTGGGCAGTTTAACTTATTTAGGTCCATTGAGTGAGGGAGTTTCAAGAGTTTTGTCTAAACATAAAGTACGAGCAGCGTTCAAAACAAACAATTTATTAAAACAGATTTGTAACGGTAAAGATAGGTTAGATAACAATAAAAAATCGGGTGTTTATAAGTTGGTATGTGACGAATGTAATGGTATTTATGTAGGTCAAACGGGTCAACGGGTGCTGACCAATCTCAATGTCAAGGCGAGTATTGTGGTTTCGTGGAGAGACGAAACTAGTAGACAACTTACTTTGATGAATACTATCAGAGAAGGTTGTACGCGGAATTGTTACTAAATATTTTTTCATTCTAATATTGTGCAATGGATTTCCGCAAAGTAACGCCTGAATCTATTATTTATCTTGGAACCACCTAACTAGCTGACAAATCCGCGATTTCATTCGCGTAGAGGGTAAAAAAGCTTCTCGAGATAAGCTGAAAACCCCTCGAGAAGACCCCTTTTTATCCTTTATTAGGCATTTTTTTTTAATTCCAACACACGTACATAATTATTTTTCTTTTTATATATTCATAAAATTTCAGCTCAATAGCGTTAAACATTAAAAAGTTACAGGCGTTTAAATTCGGAGCCCAACGAATGTCAAACTTTGAGAACCCGTTTTACCCCATTTTGTGGAATATTCTGAAAAATCCTGACACATGTGTTCAATCATTTTATATTCTTAGTATTTTCTGTAAGTTTCAATCAAATTGGGTCACTGGTTAAGAAGTCACAAATAAATTATCAATAACTTCAACCCCAATTTTATCCTACTTAAGCGTTTTTTTGAAAATTCCCGAAACACTTCATTTAATTTATATATTTTTTTTTTATAAACTCATAAAATTTCAGGTCAATAACATTATACACTAAAAAGTGACAGCTGTTTCAATTCGAAGCCAAACTACGAATCTCAAACTTTGTTAACCCGTTTTACCCCATTTTGTGGAATATTTTACAAAATCCTGAAACAATCAATTGTTTTATATTCTTAGTATTCTCTGTAATTTTCAAACACCAAAAAACCTTCAAACCCCTTTGAGGTAGAATTTCCAAAAATCCCTTCTTAGCGGAAACCTATGTGGTGAAAAGTACCGACCCACTAAATTTCAGCTTTCTAGCTTCAGTGGTTTGGGCTGGGAGTTGTCGTTTAGAAAATCGCTTGTTCTTTTATATATTAAGATGAGATCTCATTCACGATTCGTAAAAAAACACGATACGTCATTGTTATGACGATGTCCGTTCACATTGCATACGGAATGGTGTTTTAACACGATTCGGCAAAACACGCATCAGCGAATCCGTCACAAAAAAATAACGATTCGTTATTTTTAAAAGACGATACGTGATTTAAGACTTATCCGTATTTTTTCACGATTCGTGATACGTGTGAACAAGGGTATATAAAGAGCATTGCCGCCGTCAAAAAAATTACAAATCGGGAGAAAAGACGACAATAGTCCTCGTGTGAATGACCGCTTACTTTTTAACTATCAATTGGTCTGCGATTCTCAATACAAAAACATGATGTGCTCATAATTTTACCTAGAGCGACAGCTTGCCAAAATGTTACTAGTAACACTAGTCATAGTTATTTAGGTTTAATAAGCCATGTGCGTTATTTTATTTGCAATCTCATACCAAATAGTCAAAAACATTGTTTGTATGTATATGTATGTATGAATATCTTAGTGAGTGTTAAGGCCATTAAAGTCTGGGGTGTTTGTTGGCAGTGAACGGCGGTAGGCTGTTGATTTATATTTATAGATCCAAGAATAGATTCTGATTTAATAACTAAGTAGACAATTTTTAACGGCTTGTTACTGTTAGCTGTACTGTCTAAAATGTTACATGTGCAAATAATGATAACTCTAAACTTAGGTAATAAGATGGAATGCAGATAGAATTTAGTAAATACCTAGGTATGTGCTGTGCTGGTTCATAGCAGACTTATTTGTACCTAACTGACTACAAAAATAAATATGGCAGTTATTAGTTTAGTAATTTACCTACATTATCAAGTAATTTAGACTTCAAAAAGTGAATAATTTATAAAGATGTAAATTAAAAAACTTAATTTTGATGGACTACCTATTTACACATGAAATCTGAAAGAGATAGGAAATGTTTTTATTTAAACTTTGTAAAACCTAGATACTACTGGACTTCCATATCATGTCTTAGCAAGTAACAAATAGGCTATGTTATCTTAATATAAATTGTGATCCAATATTTTGTAGGTAGTCTCTGGTTTATTAGTAGTAATATATGGGTAGTCTATTGTAAGTGGCATCTAGGCAGATTTATACTATGCTGCCTGCCTTCCTCAGTAGTAATGTTGGAATCTTAGACCTAGAGTTGATTTTCTATGGTTGGAACGAATGTTTTTATCACTACCTCTCTAATGTAACTCTATACTTGCCCCCTATATGTTATGCTCAAAATTGTACCTGTTTTGAACTCTGCCATAAAACCAAATGTGAACTTGCAACTTTTACCAACACTGCATTTTACTGTTGTTTTATTACAATAAATCTTTTTAAGACTATTTTTTTATCTTTCTGTAGCTGTTGATTTAACTGCCAATATGCACAAAGAATTTCCACCTATCTGTTAGAAAAAGGAAAGAATAGTTAATGCTTTTACGGCATAGTGTTATAGCTGTCCAAGCCTATGATTGAGTCTTCTATAAACCATTTACAATTTGAAAATTGTTTTTATTCTTACAAATATTAAAGTTTTAAAACAAATACAGTAAAGAAAAAATCACACTTTACACAAGATAATAAACAGTTAACATTTAGAGCTAAGGGTTTCTGTGATTTCATCACCCAGGGACATGATCATGCGCCATTGTTCAGGAGTCAAACTGATCCCTTTCTTACCAGGCAGTAATTCGCCATTTTTCTCGTAAAACTCTCGGATGTCCACATACATTTTCCCTTTAAACTCCCTTATTTTGACAAACTTCTTATTAGGGAGAGACCATGTAGGTTCCTTATCATCAGTCTTGCTTCCCACCTTGGCTTTTTTTTCTGGTGGCGGATTTCTCTGTAGGAATGAAAATTTGATTCAATAAAAACAATAACATCTGCCTGAAGATAATTTGATTGTTATGAATAAACTAAGACCTAACTTCAAATCCCTTTGTTATCTTTGGTTAACAACCAATGTGGCGTGATGGGTGAAGTTCAGCCTGTGACACAGGAGGGTTCGATTCCAGCCTTGGTACAATGTTTGTACAATCTGCATATATTTTTTCTGGGTGTTCTGGGTATTTTCCCACCAAAGGTTAGCAGGTAGAGAATGCTATCCATCATTATGTTCACCTATGTACAACTTTTGTTCAATAAAGTATATTCTATCTATTTTCTTGTATGTATAAACAAAAATATCCATGAAATGTATTGTACGATATAATGTGTATTAGTCATATACAACCCCTCCAACTGAACCATGGATGTCGTAAGAGCCGACTAAGGGAACTTTCCAGAGGAAGGGCAGAAGCTTCTTCAGAGTATCCACCAACACTGCAATCACCAATACGCCTGCCAAGCATGGTGATTATGGCAAATCCCCCCCTACATGGGAGACCATCCACCGGACCACATGGATCGACAACATTGTAGCGGTCGCAGGGAGTCGATGGATGGAGGCGGCTCAGGACCGCTATTTGTGGAGTCCTGTGGACGTGTATGGGCTGATATGATGATGATGAGTCATATACATAGTACTTGGACCACAAGCTCTGCTTAGCCTGGGACTAGATTATGCTATGTGGACTGTCTGACCTACAATAAAGTGCCTACTCACATCAATTGGACCTTCATCACTGTCACTTGAACTTTCTTGCTTCTTATTTTTCGGCATGATTTCTGAAAAGGGTGAAAATTATGAGTTGAACTTGGAATCTGACTAGCATTTATTTTGCGCAAGTCCGATGAGTACGCAATAGGTAATTACCTGCCTTATATCTACCTACCTACTTTAATCATTGAGAAAAAGATTATAGCGACTAAAACTGAATGCTAATTTTATTTTTCTATGTATTAATAAATGTAGGGTGGGTAGGTGTCATGGTAGGTATCGTGTCACGTCAACTGAAGAACTGAAGAAAATGAAAATCTAGTTTTTGTAAACAGCATGGTAAACAGAAACTCAGCTCGGTATACTTACATGATAACCTCTAATTCGTTTTGTTTCACAAACAGGCAGCAATGAGTATACAATAGCTACCGTAAACAGACACTTGGCTTGTTCACAGTTCCAACTGTCTTGGTTCGAATTGGAATTGCAATGCAAAGTTGGAACTCGGAACACACCACACACAGTTTGCAAAGCAGCAGTCTCTTTCAAAGAGAAATACAATGGTCCACAATCAATCAAAGAGAATACAATACTCAATCAATGGTCTCTTTTTGCGAGCGACCGAGCGACAACCAAAATAATAAAAAAATTGCGCCGGTCGTCGTCGGTTCGGCTCCAGGCAGGGTGACCATCTCAAAAGTGGCGATTCTGCCATCTGCCACCACCCACATACTGACCTCTGCCAAACTTGACGTCAAAAAATGCCAAAAATATGCCTTCAATATTACCATCGTAGAAACAATTAATACATTACATTCAGTTGAGATATATATATAGATATAGATCTTTTTATCGTTGTTACGTCTTATTGTTTGTAACGGTCTGGAGATAGCTCAAGTTATTCTTTTAAACATTGTAGGTAAGGTAACGCTCCCGCTTCGCTTCCACACCCCGATTGTTTGAGGCGTACGTTTGGCTCAATATTTTTATTACCGTAGGATAAAAGGAGGTTATTTTGTGATAAGTTTGACATTTTATGTCAATTTGTCTCGGTAATTACACAGACAAACGTTTTTTTGTTTTGACTCTTATAGTTGTAGTTTTTAGACATTTTTGGCTTGTTCTTGGGTCGAAGTGGAGTTTACGAGACGCAGACTTCGAAAATTTTCGACGATTTTTTTAATGCATAATTAACATATGTTTTTTCTAGCGGCTTTGTGGAGGGGGCGGCTAAAGAGGTAAATTTTGTTCACGTTATTGACGCTAAAGTTCTATGACCTTGGTTCTAGAGGTCAAAAGGTGTTGCTCAAGGACTGGGCGAAAAAGACATAACCCGACCTGTAGGCGTTCTAAAACTTAATATATTTACTTTTGGTCATCGACTCTAGAAAAAATCAACGTTTTCACAAAAAACGTTAGTGACCTGTTGTTCAAGGTCACTGACCTTCGCCTCCAAACTTAATAATTTTACTTTCAGTCATCGATTCTAGCAAAAACCAGCGTTTTCATAAAAAATAGGTCAGTGACCTTTTATTCAATGTCATTGACCTTGGCCTCAAAACAATAATTTGACTTTCGGTCATCGACCCTAGCAAAAACAAACGTTTTTACAAAAAAGGTCAGTGACCCTCAGTCCAAGGTCAATGACCGTTTGTAACGTAACGTAATGATTTCAAGGTCAAATGTCAATGACCTTAGAAAATAAATCAATTTTTCTTTGCGTCCCGTAAACTCCACAGTGACCTTAGGTTTCTCATACATTTACATATATCTCCTCTAAAATGTTTTTTGTTTTAATTTTATGATTCATCCATTCGCTGGCAATTGTGCATGGAAAAAAGTTTGAAACATTTTCAATTAAGTAGGTCCCTAATAACAAAGGCAATCCTGCCTACCTACCGAGTAAGAAAATTGATAAATTTGTCCGCCGCCTACTTTTAATCCTTCCATTTTTAAATGCTTTGGTGGAAAGAATATTTTAGCCAGATTAAAGTAATCAAAACTGATAATCGTAACAGATTAAACACAGACACTATATCAGCTCTCATGATACCAAACGAAGTTTTACAGATTCGATTAAGTACAAACCGCCGAAATAACTACATATCGGCAGCAACTGGAAATTTAAGCATTAAACGATTACTACCTACTAACTTTTATATTATTATTAATTCATACCTAACGACCTGGATTTGCTTGACTTAAAAAAAGTTTGGTGAAGGCATTGGTAAACATGCATGACCTGATTTTAGGATTAGTAAAATAATTATTTTATTATTCTAGTTTTAATTTTACTAACAAACATGCATGAGCATATTTGTATTTTTTTAAATTTTCAGTTTAAGTATCCCATTTTAATGTGCGATTTCTATAAAAATCAAGATAAATAATTTAATTTCAATGTTTACTTTTATCATAAAACTGCGAGGATATGATTCGATCAATGATTCATTCCATAAAAGTACGTACCATTGCTAAACTTAACTAATTCTTAATGAAAGCGCTTGCGCTTGAAGGGTATTTTAAGCTTCAAGCGCATTTATGAAATAGGTAACACTTTTAAATGCTCTAAGTAGTATCCAGAAAACATAAGTATATGTTTTCGCACGCATAGAATCCAAAAAATGGTTCTTCTGTTGTCGAGAAAAAAATTAAGTACAAAATTGCTTAAGTACCTTCTTACCTCAAAATGTACCTACCTTTTCAGCGTTGGATCAGTATAGTATATATATATATATAATATACGTATAGTGATGCCGCGGCATCACTATACTCTTTGACTATAGAATCGAACGAACGAATACAGACTATGGATCATGGATGATGATTTTAGCGGTTTCATGGAGGTTTTCAAGGATATTTCAGGGGAATTAGGGATCCAGTGATCTTGGGAGTCTTCAAGTTTAATAAATTAATGTTAAATCCAAAAAGCTTGCGATGCTATCATGAGACGAAAGAGGTGGGTCCTCAGCACGTGTGCTAGCACAATTGTGCTGGCACACTTTCACAAAAGAGGCCCTCGCACAATTTTCTAAATTGAGCTAGCACGATTGAGGGGAGGCGCACGAGGGCACGCGAGTCACGAGGCTAGGCAAGTTGCTTCCCCTCGCACGCACCTCGCGCCTCTTCGAGTGTGTTGTGTGCCTTGTGCTTGTGTGGGTGGTGTGCGTGCCGCGCTCCACCACTCGCTCGCCGGTATTATCGTGTGGGACTCGGTCAATCGTGCTGTGTGTGTGTGTGAGACACCCATACACAATTTGATTCGTTTCCCTCTCTTGTGCATTAGGGTTCAACCAAGTTTAGTGGTTCGGTTTGATTTGAATGAAATAGGTAGGTACCTAGGTAAGGTAGCTAGATATATTAAGATAGGTACTGAGTATAACACTTACTAATCTGTGACCGAGTTGTTGCTAAGCCATGCCATGTCATGTCAGTTTTGTCTTGGGCGAATGGGCGAGTGTGGTTGGTGGCTTGTTGGTATAGGTATGCATGTAAGGGCTAGCTACCTACCTAATGGTAACACCGAGAATATAAAAGATAGGGGTAAAGATAGATTAAAATAAATCAACCTTACGTAAAGATTATATCAGTTACCTAGGTACGTACTTATCTCTTTCCAGTTAAAGCCTCAGGTCAATTATGAAAAATCAGAATCAGAATCAATAACTTAATTTCTTTAGGCTTACAAAATAAGCACTTAGACAAGTCAAATTGTATACTATAAACATAGTTATTATTATCAAATAAGAAATAAGGTGTTATTGATATTCTCTTCACTTCAATTTTTTGTTATAGTTATAGCTTGGTAGAAAAATAGAATATGGTAATTATACTACCTACTGTAGTATTCTATTTTTCTAGAGTATACATAATAATAAGTATACTTACTAGCTAGGTAGGTACTCGTAAAGAACTAAATAATATTTATACTAACTAAATAATATTTAGTAAGTAAAGAACTAAATAATATTTATACTAACTAAATAATATTTAGTTCTTTACGAGTACCTACCTAGCTAGTAAGTATACTTATTATTATGTATACTCTAGAAAAATAGAATACTAGAGTAGGTAGTATAATTACCATATTTTATTCTTCTACCAAGCTATAACCTCTGTCCAAATAGGTAGTCAAGTCTTCATAATTGACCTGAGGCTTTAACTGGTAAGAGATAAGTAGGTACGTACCTAGGTAACTGATATAATCTTTACGTAACCTATCTTTATCTCGCTTTTCACGAAAGAAGCCCCCTGGCCGCGGGGCGGTGTCAGCACTGCGATCGAGAGAGTTTAGAGAATTTACCTAGCTGTGAAGAAAAATAATTACCGCGGGACTTCCTTCGTAAAAACACTATTGTGCTGTGCGCCTCGCGAGCACGCGGCGCCTCGCGAGGCTGGCGGCAGGACCAACACACTCCCCTCACCACGCCTCTCCTCAATCGTGCTAGCACATTGTGCTGACTCTTTTAGCCAGCGAGGGCGTCGCGAGTGCCTCGCGAGAAATAGGTGTGCTACCCACCGCTAACTGGCAGAATTGCATTACGTCAATCATGCGATGCGTGAATGTGGCGTGAATCCAACCGCCAAAGCGAAAAGAAGAAGAAGTGAATCCAACCAAAGCCATCTCGCAAGAAGTTGAAAAACACATGGAAAAACACGAAAAACATTGTGTTGTGCGTGCATAAGTTTACAAATTTACAAAGAGGATACAAGTGGGATACAATAACTACGTGCTAAATTTATTATTAATAATCTCTTCAATACTTTTTTATATTGATGCTGAATGATAATCGTACGAGGGCGACTAATCTGATCAGGGAACCCAGCCAGTTATACCTTCTGAGAAAGATGTTAGAACCGTGGATGATGATGTCCATATCACCACCACCTGTGCAGACGACAAGACTATTTCGAAGTAAAGGTTATCTTCATATTAATTCGAGCTGAGAATAACAGGTGTCTGAAAAGGTTTAGAGGTTATTTGCCTATTTTGTTTACAGATTGCAAAGGGCTGGATCATGCATGTCAAAACATCATTAGAGTGCTTTCAAAACAATCCCCACTTCACAAGGAAAGTGCACTACTTTCAAGATTGTTATACAAGTATGATAAGAAATTTAGAAATGATATTGGCTACAGAAATATTAGAAAAATAAACACAGCCCTTAAGAAATATTTGCGGCTGAATCTGTACAAGGATGTAGAAAATTTTATTGCAATTATGCCTAATGGTGATGATGACTACTACCCAACTCGGCAGATGTTAGAGTATGTGCTAGTGAGAATAATAGCATTTTCTAAAATTATGCTCAGAGTATGTGTTTGCTCCAAACAAGCTGCTGTGTTCTACTTTGATAGAGTGAAGAGAGGTGAGAGCCATTGGATGAGTTTAGTGCCATATGCATTACTCAGTAGGGTGTGCTCATTTTGCACGGTACTCCTCCACCATGCTACATCTTGGTATGCATCTCTGTATATTTACTTGACAGAGCTACAGCCTAAGGGTTTGAATTTTCTCCCTCCTCAATATGAGCTCCCTGATGATTTGAACAAATGGCTAGACTTGAAGAACATGGACAACTTTGGAAAATTCAAGTGGTCTCAAAAGAAAAAGGTGAATGTTGACATGTCAGCACTAGATGAAGAAGAATTCAATACTTTTGATAATATTCTTGGATACATTAAAAACATCAATAATGATGATGATGATGATGATGAAAACTTAGGAACTTCAAATGATTTTGATTCACTGCCTGTTCTGAGCACTGGTAGTAAAGTTGGAGCTGGAGATGAATATCTTCCACAAATTCCTCGAATGGTAGACTACGGAAAAGCTGTCTCTCGTGAGAGTTATCTCAAGCCATTAGCTACTGAAATTAAAGAGGACTCAGTTGATGTGGCTTCTAAAGAAAGTTTATGTATTTTAAATAATTTCCAAAAGAAAATATCTGGTGAAAATAAAGTTACTCACTATTTTGGAAGAGTGACTAACCTGCAATCCTTGACAAATTTTATTGATAAGGAGCAGGTCTTCAGAAACGATGGTGATGAGAGGTCATTGACATCCCATTTAAGTTTTATGCAATGGGAAACTTTAAAATTATCTTTGGTAAAAGTATGTGATGTACTGTCAAAAACAAGAAAGGTTGAAAAAAAGTTACAAAAAGTGTGGAAAGAAAAATGTTTAGATTATATTGATTAAAAATACAGACTTTCGAAAATGTTTTTACTAATTCTATAGTAAAATGTGACAGCACCATTTATATAAATAAAAAATCTATTGTTACAGTAAAAATTAGTAATTCCTACTTTATACAATCAGTTAAATTGCAAAATAATGTACTATACATTTTGTATGAGCAATTTTAACAACTTTTAAGTTTCATAATCTTCCAATATTCAGGTCAGGACAACATGTTCAAGATAATCACACCAATAATCCAACAATTATATTATAAATTCACATTCATACTATTCAAAATTATAATTATTTTATTTTTAATGTTATGTACATCATTAAAGCTTTGCATGAAAATTAAAAGTTCAACTGTTGAATGAATAAAACTAAACAATTGTATAATATCTTTAAGCCCACCAACCTAGGCTAAATCAAAACAGTTGTTGAGAAGTACTCTGTAAGTTGTTTATACAAAGATTGTTCAACAAAAATACCTTGCATTACAATAGTACCTTATTCACCTTTGATTCATAGGAATTATAAGAGCAATCAATTAAAAAAAAACCTTTAAGCTTTAGTTAAATTAAATTTCTATAGTTATTTGTGCATAGTATAATGGCACATGGGAATGTTTTTCTTAGGGAATGATTATTTCTTGGAATTAGATAACTTTTGTAGTCGCGCTTTCAAGCCACCTTCCTTTTTGGGTTGTGTGAGAGATTTTCTTTCTCCTTGAAGCTTTTTAGCTTCTTTTAATCTGAAAGCAAAGAAGAGTTTTGTGAAGCTTTAAAATTCAAAGTGCTTTATTTCCAACCTTACAGAACTCTTGGATATGTCAGAAAACTTAAATTAAATAATATGTCATAATTTTCTAATGCACACAATCACAGACACCCAGTCCAGATTCTGTAAGCATTCTCTATTAGTATAAGACAATCAAAAAGAGGAAATTGACCGTTTTGCTGTAAGCAAAGTAACAAAAATGAGCAAAGGAACAGAAAAAAATATATTTCAGTTACTACATACTTTTCTTTTATAGCGATTTGTTCCTCTTTTTTGAATATGTCTTTGAAATCACAGCAGAATGATGTCCAAAGTGAAAAGAACTCTTTCGGTTCACATTCATCCAGCTTCCCACATTTCGGAGAGTATTGGTAGAACCGAACTGTGGCTATGAACTTAGATCTACACTCTTCCAAGTTCTCGTTTTCAGTCTTTAGTTTCTCTTCTGCAGCATTAAGGAATGTGGTCATCTTATCTTTGAAAGCCTCAAGACGTTTGTTGCTCTCGCAGCTAGATGGCTCGTCGCCTTGGCTTTTGTACTGTGCGTCGGTTTCTATCACTTTGTTGTATTTTTCTTTGCAAGCTGTAACAAAAACAATTTTATTTTTTTAGTCGATGATCACATGATTGTGATTTGGGATCAATGTTACAGACAGACTTCAGGAGGAAAATCGGGACTATGCTGTGGATGATAGATACATGGTGCGATCTCTAACCTGCATGCCCAGCGTGGGGATTGTGGGCATTACCCCCATATGATTTAAGCCAATAATGCGCTTATCAAGGGGAGGCCTGCATTAAGTATAGGCTTTGCTCCGTATAGAACTGTTGACTCAGGATATTCGACACTCCAGTACACACTCGGTAGGTTTCTGGCTAGCACCCTCAAGACATTGATAGAAGCTATATGTGTCGCTAACTAGATGGCGCCACTGATAAAGTTTCTTTTAGGAATAGATATAAAGAATAGCACATCTGAAAGTCCACAGCTGAATGTGCCTTCCACAAATAAGGGAGTTTTTGCCATAATCACGACGCTTGCGGATTAGTAATCGTAGTAAGTTGTAAAAGACACACTTGTATTACAAAAATTGTAGTGCCACATTCATAACACGATACATTTATCACCCCCATATATTTGCGCACAAGCACGCTCACCAAGGACTCATTTTGAATACTGTACAAACGTGTCCTTGGCTAAAATTGTCGTAATACAAGTGCTGGTGTGAGGCTTCACTTAGTCGACTCTTACGACATCTACGTATTGACTTGGAGTGGCCTATTCTTACGCCCGGCATAGTTATAGCATAGTAATTACTTGCGAGTTGCTTAGTCAGCGAGTCGAGATGCTGTGCTACGTCTGCGAAGTCGAGTGCGCTGGCGCGCGTGACGTCACCGGGCTCTGGAACCGGCAGTACGCACGTATCCGACAACGCACCGCCTTGAGAATGGATGTATGTACGCACTATAAAGTGCAGGAGCGTTATGTTCGACTGCTTTGACTGGAACAAAAAGTAAGCAAATTTTATTAAAAATCAAAGACACGCAACGATTTTACTTGCGTATTCACATTAGGAAGGCACCGATTTTAATCAAGCAAAGTAAAAAACACAGTCGAAATCATTTCGTCCTATTTCGAAAAATAAAAAGCAAATCGGTTAAGAGTGGAATGAACTTCCTGCTTCTGTTTTTCCAGTAGAGTACAATCTGAGAGTCTTCAAATCCCGAGTGAATAAGTTCCTTCTGGGAAAGCGTGCTCCATCTTACGCCACATCTTCACTTTCCCGAGTGAGATGGTGGTCAAACGCTTTACCATTATTAATAAAAAATAAATCAGTGAGTTACGTGCACACAGACAGAGAACTCATCAAACTTTATAACACTCCTCTTCGCGTCATCGTCGTGGGGTTATAAATAATCAAATTCAGAATCAGAATCAATAACTTTATTTCTTTAGGCTTACAAAATAAGCACTTAGACAAGTCAAATTTTATACTATAAACATAGTTATTATTATCAAATAAGAAATAAGGTGTTATTGATATTCTCTTCACTTCAATTTTTTGTCCACTAGGGGAAGAAGTGAAAAAGAAACCACTAGCACATTTTAATATCACTTATATGTCTAATACATGTTTATTTCGCCTGCAGATGGAAGCTTATTATAGAAGCGCACGCAATTGCCCATAAATGATTTCCCTACCTTTCGTAATCTATATGCATCACACTTTTTCAATTCTAATGTTATTCTACTTTAGGGCATCTATCTTGTATCATGTTTGATGCTGTGTGAATTTTCAAGCATTATTTACTTATTTGACGACTTATGTGGCGCAGCGGTCGAAAGTACGCCTGCGGCGCAAGAGATTACGGATTCGATTCCCGCCTCGGGGCAAATGTTTATACAATCTGTAGAGATTTGTTCCGATTACTGTGGTTGTTTTCTAGGTATTCTTAATAATATCTATCATTGTAATTAATTAATCCATAACAAGCTCTGCTTAGTTTGGGGCTAGATAATTATTGTCCAGCATTATTTACTAATTTAAACTAAATGGGCCTTTATTGGGTAGGTTCTCGTTCACCATATATATTGACGCGAAATCAGTTCAATCACATTGGATCAAGCATTATATGTATCTACGAGTACCTATATAATGACTTTGCATCGTCCAACTCGATATAATAGCCTTAATTTTTTTCCCGACCGGCTTAAGCCCATTCTGCGTTAATAAATGTCGCGATATTTAACTGTAACCGTAAAAAACGTGGCAGTAAAATTACCTTGACATCTTTCAGCTTCGCAAGGATCTCGAGGCCAAAACCATCCGCCTGCCCGCGCTGGCCGTTCCCTCCGTTCATGTAGTTGCCCAAAGTCAGTATTATCGCAAACAACTTCTTTAGCGGCTCACTTGTTAAAAGAAACTGTAATAGAAGAAAAATTTTTAATTAGAAAGTTAATAAATCCCAAAAAATATTATTGCATTTCATAGAAATTACCGTGAGTGTGAAAGCTTACACACTATAATAACCAAAACCGTAGTTTTTCGTTAATCGAGACCTTTCAGTGTTACTTTAATTTGTTTTTTTTTTTAGCATAGAACAATTATTCACCTCGCAAGTATGTTTCAAATTATCGAGTTTGTGCATAGTTGTGCTAACAGAATCTTCGAAATCAGCTTGGAACATAAAACAGGAGATTCTCTCTGCAAAGTTTGGTATTCCAGAAAGGTCGTGAAGGAAGGCTTCTGGCTTGTCCAATGGTATTTCTGGCTTAGATTGAAGGTGGATCTTTATTTGTGACAGCTCTTCTTCATTTGCACGCTGAAATAAACACAATAAATAAAACATAATGCTAGACAATCCATACAGCATCATAAAGCCCCAAGCGAAGCTTGTGTTATGGGTACTAGATGACTGATATACTTAATACAATATTTACATAGATAGATATTTTTTATTATACATAGAAAATACACAGAACACCCGAGACAAATATATGACAAACATTTGCCTAAGGCGGGAATCGAACCCGCAACCTCCTGTGTCGCAGGCGGACCTTCGCCCACCGCGCCACTCGGACGTCATAATTTTTTAGTTCAGTTTCCAAGTCACACATTTTATATTCTACAGGATAATTGGGAACTGCATGTTCTGCCCCATCATCATGAGTACGTTTGTGGACTACTTAATTATAACTTGACTATATTAACTAGTATTGTACGGTTCACGTACAGCATTAAAATACCTATAATTATTTCGGCTGACACCGCGTGTAGCCGCGACCTACATTTCAGTTAAGCCTTAGCCGCGGACTAAAGCGGATGAGTATTTTTCATGAACTTTGTACACTTTTCACAATATAACTTCGATTGATTAACTTAGTGTTTTAACTCAAACCATCATAATAAAGCTCTGGGCTCGTACAAGAATGATTATTAGAATAGAATAGAATATCATTTATTTCGACACACATACAAAACAAACAGAAACATAGATCATGGAAGTTCTTATCCTAGGTTACAAAATTGATTGGCGTTAGTTCGAGTTTTGCCCTCATGACCCTGTGACGAAATAGGTGTTGGCTCAGGATGTGCTGAACTGTTGCCGCTCAGCGCTGTTTTTCAGCCAAAAACCTTTATGTCGGCGTTACGGAGTTATTGAATTCAACGAATAATCGTTCTCTATAGAGAAGCTTTATTTGAAACTGAACATAAAAACGGCTCTGCACTGAAGTACTACCAGTGGGTGTAAGAGATCGGTCTTTAGTAATTCATTGGGTTCTGGGCAAATGTGTTTTTAATTTTGTATCTGAGATTTGTAAAAAAAATTAAGAATTCACACCCAGGTGTGAATACCGGTGTACAAACCGTTCATGAAGACGCCAGCGTCTTCATGAACGGTTTGTAATGATTGAATAATTATGAACCTGCAGTTCACGCAGTCTCAGTGATTTACCATAAATATTTTTATAAAGACGCGATGTATTAAAATGTTTGAAAACGAGAGTATGGGAGTAAGAATCAATTCATAACGGGATGGCAGCGGCCGCGCGACCTTTTCGAGCGATAGGTATTGGTCTTATTTGTATGTATATAAAGTTTAAATTATTTAAGACCAGTTTCACACTTGAAGTGCTTACCGTATCGCTGTCGGCTGCCATTCAGACGTGAATTGAGCCGAATGTAGAAAGGTAAAGTTCCTTACCAATTCATAAATTTGCTGTAAGGCTTCCAAGCTTACAACAGACGTGTCAAAATTGTAGATAGCATTTTCAATTTCCGAAAATTCGACATGTAAGCTCTGAGCAAGGATGCCCACATTTTGCGATCTTTTGCTGTCTAATATTTTTACTGGTTGTATCTTTGTTTTCACTTCAACCTTTTTTTTAACAGGCGCCTTCACAACTTGCCGTGAGAATAAGTCAGCAAACTCGTGAATATTGTCCAGTTTTGTCTCCTCGATTTCTAACCACAGAGGTTTCACGTTACTGGTTTCGGATTCGTGAATGGTGGTTGGTTTCGGTGTAGCCAATATGCGCGTCCAATACAGTGGTTTCATTGGGGCAACCGGTTTTACTGGGGTTTTTCGTAAAGCTGAAAAAAGCGGTAAACAATTAATCAGATAGCCAAAATACAATACAACACATGAGAGAATGATGTTAGCTTTTGCTTACTGGCTCTTTGCATGCCCCATCCACCGACGGGTGGCGCGGGAAAGGGCACTGGTCCAGCGGCTGGCGGCGGCGGCGGTATGCAGCCTGGCGCCGGCGGCGGTAGCGGGGCTCCGCCAGGCATCGGCGGTGGCGGCGGGCCAGCTACTGGCGGCCCCATACCAGGCATAAAGGGTGGTGGTGGAGGTCCTAATCCTGGCATGGGAGGTGGTGGGGGTCCCATTCCTAGCATCGGTGGTGGTGGAGGACCCATTCCTGGCATGAGCGGTGGTAGAGGCCCCATTCCTGGCATGGGCGGTGGTGGTGGCCCCATTCCCGGCATGGGAGGTGGTGGTGGCGCCATTCCTGATATTGGCGGTGGTGGAGGTCCCATATCTGCCATAGGTGGCGGTAATGGAACCATATCCGGCATGGGAGGTGGAGGAGGAGCATATTGTATGGAAGGCGGTGGGAGTGATGTAGAAGTCGAATGAAGGTCAATTTCTGGCATAGGAGGCGGTGGCGGTGGGGCAGGCGGCACAAAGGTACATGGTGGTTCAGTAGTTATTGATTCAGGAGTATTGTCTGAAATTACTGTTGACTCTTCGTCAGGGCCTGTTCCCGGCATGGGCGGGGGTGGCGGAGGCACGCCTGGCTGTGGAGGCGGCGGGCCCGCTATTGATGCACACACACCCCCATTTGACACTACTGATGTATCACTCAGTATGGCCTCCGACCCAACGCTCTCAGTGACTAATGTTTCAGATGATGTAAATACTTTCTCATTTTGTTTCACTTCTGACTCAGTAAATATCAAACTATCATGCTCCAATGAACTGATGTTATGCCCATCATATGCAACAGGTTCTGCATATTCTACATTGGCATATAGCAATTGGGTAGATTGTGATAGTGAGTTTGAGAAATTTGTCAGCTTTGCTCTTTGATCATTTTCTATTAAACTTCGTGTTCCACTTATTAATTCATTGGAAGAACATATGATGCTGCGGAATGATGATTCAGATGAGCTGTCACATCCAGAGACTGTCTTAGGATCAGTATCTGGTTTGGATTCAAATTTATTGTCATTTCCGCTGTCTTCAATTTGCATGCTGAACTCATTAATAATAATCTCTGTACCTGTTGGTACATTATTTAGCAATTTCCTATTATTTTCTCTACTTTTATTTAACTTACAATAATTTTCAATTTTTTCAGATCTCGTTTCAGATGTTTTTGTTGCATCTTTAATACAATTTTCATATTTTATGCTACTTAGATCTAATTTGTTATCATTATTTACAGTTGTTCTTAAATGGGCATATTCAGGTATGTTTATCACAGGTTTATTTTCATGTTTGTCTAGCTCATTTGTTATGTTAGAAGCTTGTATGTTGCATAATAGTTGAGCTTTGTACTTGACTTCACTGATTGTGCTGTAATCTTTGTCTAGATTTTTGTTGAGAGTTTCAATTTGAGTATTGATTTTATGTTTCTCTAATTGATATTGTAACTCTTGGAGTTGTTTTTTTAATTGAGATATAACTGTTTTAGCTTGATGGATATCATTGATTTCATCATTATTGTTCGGACTGAAGAATTTGTTGTCAATTAATCTGTTGTCCTGGGAAATGTACTGCGTTTGGTCTTTGTCAGGCGGCCAGGCATCCATGTGTAGTTTTCCAGGAGTCACTGGTTGAGACGCAGGAACCTCCATGTGAGCCCAGTAGTACATTAAACTTGGCTGTAAAAAAATTAATAAAGTACACTATACTAATGTCAAAGTTCCAAAATCTGCTGCTTGAGAGAGGAAAATCCTACATTATAGTGTTATTTGTTCAACAATAACATGTGAAGTTCAATTCCAAGTCTTTGAAAGATGTTTTGTGGTCATACCTTGAAAATTATTTCAGTAGGCGCATCCTTATCAGATATCTGTCTTAGTACTCCAGCGGCAAGAAGATGCGTGCAGTATTGAATTCCAATGTTCTTGAGATCCTGCTGATTCACTGGGTTCTGCAAATTGCTATTTTCCGCCACTGATGATATAAACCAGTTCAAGAGCATCTGACCTGCAAAGAAAGGGACCAAGCTCTAGTAAAAAAGGCTGATAATTTGTAGACAAGCTCTGCAGATGGTGTGCCTGTTTACATAACAACAGGTACACCACCAGAGTTTTGGGAAGATGGTAATCGGTTGGTACATACATTTGTTCGCTAGCAGAATAAATTCATGACGAATTAATGGAGGATGAATTACTGTATCATACTTTCACCTTGAACAGCCAAATAGCAATCAAAAGAAAACAAAAATCCAATCAACACCAACTTGTTCGATTCATACCAAAACAACATTTTTTAATTGTCGACTGACGAGTGTTGCCGGTAGTCAAAATGAAAAAGCTCCGAATCGCAAATAAATTGGTCCGAAATTTTAAATTATGGACCTATTATTATGACGTCATAGAACTCACTGTACTGTACCTGCTACGTTAGAATTATTAAATATAATTTTTTAATTTTAATTTCTCTGCTAATATAGTGCACACCATGGTCTAAGAAAACAAAAAGTTTCCGAGACACGATGGTCACGTGTGGGTGTCTCCAAGCTACGTCTTCGATGCCATCGGGAATGAGAAGACGAATCTGTTTCCTGGTGATACGGTAGCGTAAAATCGTAACGCCCTGAAATCGATAAATTATCTGTATAAATCTGATAAAACTATGTGGTTTTTGTATTTAACAATTACCTATTTATCGCATTGACTCGTATTTAACCAACGCTTTTTTGACTGATCTTACAAACATTGTTGACAATTGTTATTTTTTATTGATTTTTCAATTAACCCATAACTTATTCGTTTCCCAAATTCTACATTTTGTTGAAATAAATTGGCAACTAGATAGTGACGTCACCTGGAGACACTCCCGGAAGAGCAGGACTGTTTCTTGGATCATGGTGCACTGCATACTATCCATAAATATAGTCATGCCGTTTTGGTCCGAAAAGATCCAGTGTCGCCAGTTTGTAAAAGATCCGCAGAGGTAGAAAAAGTCCTTATCGGATCCAAAAAGATCCGCACCGGGCATGGCAACGCTCGACTGAGTGCCAATTCCGAGGCCAATTCTATCTTTCACAGTTTTTATTAGCAACGTGCTGACATGACGCTTATGACATTGGCATTGGCAATTATTTCTCGTTCCATTGCGTGGCAACAACACGTTTTGAAGCATATTTTGAAGAAAATTATTACCGGAAACCTAAAAGCCGGAAACAAGTGCCATTATGTCTATGTAGTTTGTGCATTATGTGGCGGGAAAACCAAATGAACCGCCAAAACTTTTTGGTTGCTGTTGGAGTAGTTCTCCTCGCTCTTTCCTACTTCACCTAGGTACTTGCACCGGGGTGGTGTCTTTAACTAGATGTGGTTGTGGCTTTTGTTGCGGTGTGTAGTAATCCAACAGTAGGTATTCTCTATCATCTACCTATGTAATAATCTTATCTACAAAAATAGGTATTCTAGGCACCTAAGAAGGTGGGTGATAGTTATTAACAATATGGTGGTAATTACCATGATCCAAGAAAACAAGATCTGCTGCTCCGGGAGTGACACTAGGTAACGTCTCTGTCTAGTTGCTATTTTATTTCAACAAAACGTAGAAGTTAGGAAACAAATGTCTTATGGGTCAATAGAAAAACCAGGTAAAAAAATTACAATAACACGAGTTAACGTGATAAATAAGTGATACAAAACCACATTGTTTTATCGGAATCCTACAGGGAATACCAGGAACTCAAAGAGTTATGATTTTACGTTATTGGTCACACCACAAAACAGATTCATCTTATCATTCGCCGATGGCGATGATGACGTCAGCAAGTGACACCCACGTGATCACCGTGTCCCGGAAGACCATAATGTTTTCTTATACCATTTGGTTTTCACATTTACATGGAACATATTCATTTTCTTTTATTACATGACTGTCCAAAAAAGAGTGTAAGTAATGTTTTTAGGTTTGAATCAAATAAATATGTATTTCTGCGATTTGCTCCGATGATACCAGTCTCGTAAAATATCCATCAATATTTTTTTGGTTTAGCAAACCCTTTGTTTACCCACTAAAATATATATAAAACTAGCTTCTGCCCGCGGGTTCGCACGTTCTTTTTAAGAAGCTTACGTCCGTCTCCGGGATACGTTTTACCTCCCTGCCAAATTTAATTATGATCCGTTCCGCATAGGTACATAGGTGTGAAAGGTAACAGATGGACAGAGTACACAACTTTTGAATTAATAATATCAATATGGATTACCTATGGAAGGTACAGTTTGTTGTATAAAAGCAGATGAGCGTTGAATTATTTTCCTTGCTACGCGGGTCCAGCGTAGCGTCGTAGCACATGCTACGAAGCTCTACGACGAAATAATTATACTTCTATCGGAAAGGGACGAGGGCTAGGGGAAAGAAAGATAATTAGAAGAAAATAAAAAAAAAACTTCTATATTATAGTGAAAACCGAAACCTGGTACGTCTTCTAGTTTTGGAGCTATGAGGAATTTCGTTTGAACATTGTAAAGAAGTAAGTGCGTGTGTCTTTTGTATACTACGCGGTCCTTGCGTACCTATCGTAGTAGCAACGGCTGTGAAGGGTGTTTGGAAGCTGGATGCAAAGCCTTGAGGGGGTGGTAGTATAGAGTATCTAGAACATTTTGAGCCACATTTGTCCTAACCAAAGTCGGATTGTTTTTTTAGGGAACTTTTACGATTTTTAACCAAAATCCCAAAATTTTCCATAGCTCCATGACGCAAAGTTTAAGTGTCTATTGTGTGTTTAATGATATCAAATCATTTTAAAAACAGTTTTTACTAAAAAAAAAAAAAATACTTTCAGACTATTTAAACTTTACAGAAAAATAATTTAGAGAAAAAATTGATTTTTATTGACATTTAAAAAAATTAGGAATGTAGCTACACGTGTTCAGAAAATTTTAAAACATGCTGAGTTATTGATCATTCTTTTAGGATGTCATTTACGATATCTTAAAAAAAATTGAGGGAAATATGGTTAGATATAGGTACCTATTAGAGAAACTAACTCTACGACCGTTAAAATCTATCTACTCGCACAAATATCTGCTCGCGCAAATGTCCACTATTGAGAAAGTATTATAGCACAAATGTTCTGATACCTTCCCATTTATGTCTATTATAGGTACTATCAAATGAGATTGATAGATAGTTTGTGACACATATATGTGTCTGAATTATATAATAAAAAGCATATAAGGAAGGTTTCATACATACATATGTATGTGGCTATGACTTTGATTGGTGATGGTTTTAGGTTACCTACATTGTATTTTGCGTCGTATTCGGGAATCTGACTTTAGTCCTTTAAATCTTTCGACGACGTCAACCTTGCACAGTATCGTCATTGTTCTAGTCCTCAAATCACAAGTTATTTTTGTCACAAAATTATCACGTTTCACATGCAGAACAACACATCTGTACCACTGAGGATATTTTTCAAAGTTCACATATAATTTTTTAGAGACGTACGGCACTAATGATCTGCTCTTATTAATTTTCAACAGGTCATTAAATTTTGGAAGCCCATGACCATCTATGAATGTATCGAATAGAGTAGGGTTTGCAGTGTGGAGGCTAAGAATGACCTTTATATCTTGCACATCTTTATGGGACGAACGGAATTTGCTCAAAAACTTGACATAATTAAACTGTGTTACTGTGGTATTAGTAAAGTTGACTCGATTGGTTGATAATTGCATCTTATTGCACTTATAGAGGTAGAGCACTGCGGTCACGTACGCAAACTGCTAGCAAATTGACGCTATCTAAGAACGATGATTAGTGTGTTACGTAGAGATAACAAACTAGGAGTTGTTTTGCTAGAGATAATTTTAATCTCTATGTTCATTCACATTAGGTATCGTTTAATCCAATTGGAAGTTAATTTTATGAAGGTATATGTAATACTATAAGTATGGTTAATAGTAAAAATAAAAATACGCAAATTATACTAGGTCAGATTTTATGTTGCTGATAGATTAGGTTCATTGAATCGGTTCTACTAAACTTTTTAGACTTTCACTTCTTGCACTAATGGACAAAAATTTAAGTGAAGAGAAAATCGATCCCTTCTTATTTGATAATAAATACTATTTATAGCTGTTTATAGTATACAATTTAATTTGTCTAAGTGCTTATTTTGTAAAGCCTCAAGAAATAATGTTATTGAACACTTCTCAGTGTTATTTTATAACTAGCAACCCGATAACCCAAATACATTTCGTTCATTGATAGAAACCGCGTGAAAATCCGTTGAAACTTTTCGAGTTTTAGAAACACTTAGGTATGTAGTGACCATACCTTCAAATTTCTCGTAAAGGCGAAAATCCAGCTTATCAGGCACGAACTTAGGCCTCTGGGCTCTGGTCTCCGAGTGCTTGTCAAGGGTCAGAGAGGCCACTTTCCGAAGCACGTTGGACTCCCTCACCGGTAAATCGTCGCTCAGGCTGGAGTGTCGCCGGTCTTCCTCTGAAATTGATATGGTAGAGTATT
This sequence comes from Eupithecia insigniata, assembly GCA_947859395.1. NCBI lineage: Eukaryota > Metazoa > Arthropoda > Insecta > Lepidoptera > Geometridae > Eupithecia > Eupithecia insigniata. Next base: position 9,254,348 of record OX402001.1, on the reverse strand, counting down.
AGCACTTTGCTATTTTTATTTATGTTACTTAGCTAGATATATGATATAGGTCAATCGTCTCTATTCCAGAGAGGTTCATTATGTTCTTAACCTACCCTACGCAAGCGAAACTGAAAAGTTTGATGTGCTGACAATAGGATACTGAAAACCTAAAATAAAATTTACCTTCGTATTACTAAGTTTAGCATACCTACCGCTATACGCAGTACAATTTTACGATTACGGTTTTGTCTGTAATACAATTGTGCTTATACGCAGAGAGACCTAGTAGGTACAATCCAATGGGCAGTCGAGCGAGGAAAGTATCAACAAACAAACTGGTTTCTGGCCATTGCCATTGTGAAGCGACTAACTAAACGGTAACAAAATTGGTTTACTTTGTATACCAACATAGGTAGTAGGAACATTTTGTAGGTATTGGCGCCCTGCTTGGTAAACATTTGTTGTAAGTTGTAATGGAAAATATTTAAAAAGTTTGTAGAGACTTCTGCATTCCGATATCTGTGATATATTCGATATAAGTAATTTATTCACTCCGGCTTAAAATAAATAGTCGGGAAGAACCTAAACCATCTTTAGAAAGTTTATAGCATCTAAAAGTAGAGGTACGATTTTGATTCAAAGTTTTTTCTATGATTCGTAATTATTGTAGACGCATGCCTCTTAATCTAATCAAAGAGAATACAATACTATGATTCTAATGCAAAAGAAAAAGGCTACATTCAAATCGGATCTCTTAATGCAATAGGAAGATGAAGTAGAGTATCTAACATCCAAACTTACCGCTATCATTGTCCAATAACAAAGAGTCGCAATCAACACGAGGCAGTTCCACCCTCCGATGTTTGGAGATCTTGAATGAGGTCTGACCAGGAGATGCCTTGAGCCTGTTGTCAGCGAAGTCGTGGTCGCACTCATGGCTGTTTTTCGTCCCTGGTTTAGCACGTATCCAAGAAATTAGCGCACCCATATCATTTTCATTGTTTTCATTTTTGTCAGCCGCACTGTCAGAGTTGTCATCGAAGACATATTTATCTTCGTCTTTGTCAATATTGGTCGTGAGCAAAGAGGCTGCATTGTCGTGAGGCATGTGTGCGACGGGGAGGCAGCTGAGCTGCGGCGGTGGCGGCGGCAGCGGCGCGGGCGCCTCCTCTGGCGCGCTGTCGCTCTCGGCGGAGTAGTAGCACTGGTTGAGCTCGACGGCGGCGGCGAGCGGCGTGAGCGGCTCCGTGAACACTGACTCCGAGGTGGACGGGTCTTGCGGAGAGACGCGTGGTGGCGGCGAGCGCGAGCGGTGGCGGGTCGGTGACCGCCCGCACCTGCTCACCGTTACCTCTGACTGCGAGCGCTCAACGCCCTCCCCGCCGCCGAGCGCCGTCCGTAGAGAGCACTCGACCGTATCGTTATCAGATGTCTCGATAACTTCCACATTATCTGAATCAGGCGTTTTATCGAACTCTTTGTCGATTGTGTCTCGTTTTGCATCGCTCTTTTTTCTGCCATGTTTTTTGCTTTCCCTGCCCTGAGATTTTCTATTTAAATTCCTGATGAAATTTTTACTCTTTGCCGGGGATTTTCCTGTTTTTGATTGTTTATCGTTTGCTTGTGTGTTACCCATGTTTGTTTTAAAAACCAACCATTTATTCAAAATACAGACCTATTTGTTAAGCTAACCTCACACCACTCAATAAATAAACATCACATATTAGATTAGGACTTATAATAATATACTTATATAGTCTGATTTAAAAGAAACTAAGTCACAGCCTTTGTAAGGAGTGTAGAAGACCGCACACCCTCATTGTTTTTCTATTGAACCATATTCAGGCATGCGCACCGCTAAAGGTAGAGCATTGCTCTACAAATCAATAATTATGGGGATGCAATGTTTATTTCATAGGGTTGCTGAAAAAAAGTTCTTATAATTTATTTATCTGTCTCAAATCATTTGTCCAACTGGTTTACTAATTGTTCTGCCTGTGGGTAGAATTTTATACCTACTATGATGATATATCTTAAACGCGTCTGTAGCTGCTAACTTAGCGCCATCTCTGGTTTTCATGAAGAATGAAGTAAAGGTGACTTCATATATTTTTCAGCTCTTATGGTAGATGGCTTCACTTGTGCTACACTGTTTCTTGTAATCATAGATGTGTCAAAGTGGGTAACATAGTGTGTCACCCAGGAAGTAGATAAAAATACGAGTTCCCTTTTGTGAAACTCGGTTGAGCCAATTGAGTCATGGGACCCTTATTTCTTTATCAAACTTATTTGTTCCCCATTGCTAGGTGTCAGTCAGCAAATTATTTAATAGCAACAGCTTTCCGTAATCTGAGCCACGAGTCTGGTTGACGATAGTATCGAGACGTCATGATCGTGACGTCTCATAATTGTGTGGGATTTGCGTTGTTCCCTGTCCGCATGATAGAGGCGCTGCCAAATCATATCCTATGGAAAAATGAGACGACACGATCACGTCTCAATAATACCGTCTACCAGACTCGGGGCTCTGGTTATAATATAGAAAGATTGAAGATCAAAGAGTTGTCGTTCCTCCTAGACTTCTAGATCTTTCTTAAACTTAAAATGCAATGTTTATTAGACATAATTATGATGAAAAGTAGTAAACTTCAAAATTATCCCCAGTGTGAGGCTTACGCACTATAATAGCAAAAACCTTAGTAATTATGATGTTTGATATATTAACAATAGGTACTCGTAGTGTCATCGTAATTTCAGTTTTCGTAAGCTGATGAAAACAGCTTGTTATAGGATGTTATGTAAAAACGAAACAGTCAGTCTACATATATGACGTTACTAACGAGTTAAGATAAGACGTCTCATTTTTTTATGGGTTATGCGTAATTCTATTTCCGCGCGGTAGACGCGCGCTGTACCAAATTGTATGGAAAAAGAAGACGTCACGATCACATCTCGTTACTAACGTCAAATAGACTCACCCCCTGGTTCCTTCGGGAGCTATTTGTAATGGAAACAATTTCCTGTGCCAAAGATTTTGGTAGATTTAGGTACATAACGTACCAACGTGTCATTCTGTATTAATTTCTATGTATTAATTTCTATTAATTTCACGGAATAACTATATAGTAGGTACTAATAGTTTTCTAAAATTCAAAATTTCTGAAAGCTTAAACAGGATTTTTATTTTTTATTTGTACGTTTAACTATAAGGAGCTGTGTCATGTCCTATGGTATACATACGTTAGGGATACTTACTATAAAGCAGCAAAATTATATTCACAGTAGCAGGCCGGACCCAGGAAGTTGGTGGTGTTACACGTTAGGCTGTGGGCCCTGCGACTATTCTCTCCCCGGTCGTGTCGGTCTACCTCCCATCGGATTATGAGAGTGAGGGAATAGAGAGTGCACCTGTGTTTGCGCGCACACTTGTGCACTGTAATGTCCTGTACACCAGGCTAGTCTTCGTTGAGAAGAGAGAGAAATTCGGCAAGGAGGGTATCATCCATCATACAGTAGCACTCACCCCAGCTTCGCACGCATAGGTTTCAGAGCAATTTTCGTAAATAAGTACCTACTTCTATTTAAGAATGATCGTCTCGTGTTGTCAAGATTTTTTTATTGTGGTTATTCGTTTTTATTCATCTACAAAGGACTGTTTGTAAACTATGAATCCATTATAAAACTAACTTGGATTCAATTGTATTTTGGGAGCATTTGGGAATATGTTGATTATTAGCCAATTTTTTCCGAAATGCTCCGAAAATATTAAGAACCGAAGTTAGTCTTTTCATAAGTTAATATAAAAAGGTTAAAAATTCGCAGCAAAAACCACAAAAAAAATTGTATCACGTGCAAACCCGAAACAATTAAGTTTGATCGTTACAAATAAAATAAATCTTAAAGATAAAATTCATTTATTAAGCAATTTATTTAACACCAAACTTCTCCAACGAATGCGTCATGGCTAAAGTTTTAAAACTAAGTGAGTTTATATACAATCTTAAGAATTTAAACGTAAGTAACTAATTGTAAAAAAACGGCACTCATGTACCTAAGTAGACATGACTTTTAGTGGAAAACGGATAGGTACGTATATTACCAGAATATGCCACTAGGACTTTCTTGTTAATCTCTAACTAGACGAATGCGATTCCATCTTAATATGGATGATTTTATACTTAATCTAATTTTTATTTCAGAAATATCCTTCACATTTTAAGAAATTGGTCGATGATAGATATAACTTATAATTTCTTGTGGACAATACGTTTCCATCATAATTATCAAAGTGGTTCATATAGCTGCCCGGGAAAATCAATAAACACAGCTAAATAGAAACTGTACAAGGTAAACCACTTTTATAAATAAGACTTGATATACTATAATAAGGTAGGCATACACCATCTACATACACTAACTATCCTTAAAAATATTTAAAGTACTTAATATTTTTATATAGTAGGTACGCTTATTTTATGAGTCAAAATTATAAAACATTAGAAGGCCGTAGTAGACATGGCTTTTACCTAAAATATTAACGGCTTAAAAATATTTGTAGGTGGGCTATGGATTTCGAAAACAAAATGGTCAAAGTAATTAAAATTAAATTCTTAAAGAAATATTCCAGGCGTTACCTATAAGTATTATTTTTCTTAAGTTTCTAAGATATCATCAAAATAAGTAATTAGGCCTTTAGCTATTTTGAAACCATGCGATTTAGTTTCTACTTAGGCCCGTTACGCACTAGAGGTTAGCCGCGTAGGCGGTTAACCGCGCGGCCAGCCGGTTTTCTATTAACCGCTTGTGCTAACCGCCACAAAATTTCGATTGCAATGGTTCAACCACGGGGCCAACCACGCGGCTAACCGCTAGTGCGTTTAGCCCCTTAGTGTAAGTTTCTATGAAGCTAACACGGATGGTTTCACCTGTATGCATTTTGGACATCCTGAAGATTATATTGGCCAATGTTTTTGGATAAATGTCATCCCGAAAATAACGCTATTTGGGTAAAAAAAAGCTCAGGGGTTCCGTATCTTAGGCACAAGATTTTTCAAAAAACACAGGCCAAAGGATTTTATCCCAAAGTAGTATAGATTTTCAGATCATTGGTGACTACAACTAATTGAGTAAGCTAAGTACATTAGACGCACAGTCATTGCAGTGCATAACTTGCTTTGAATTGAACTAATAACTAAAGATACTATGAAGATCATAAAATAAAACTATATTTTACAAGTATAATATAACGTAAACCTAAATAAGTACATTATTAAATATTTAACATAATAATCGTTGCGTTGCAATAGTCGAGCACCTTTTTAACCCTTACTTAACATTGGCAAACTTGATTTTTGATTTAAGTCTGGCATAATGTATTTCTGGCATGAGATAAAACAATACCGCCACATTAAGAGCCACACTGGTGATTTGCGAGCGATTTCAAAGCGATGCGATAACGCCGCCGTCGACGCCAGTGTTCAAAACCTGCGCGGCCATGGCACCGCATCGTCGAATCAAGAAAAGTAATTAATACATATGCTATGTGATATAAACAATAAAATAAAAAACATATCAGATGTTAAGAATGTAAGATGTTAATTATGTTAAGCTACGTGTAAATTTATTATTTACCAATAAAATCTTGAATCTTGTCGCCGCGGCGACGTTCTCGCTACGGAATCGTATCGCCTTGAAATCGGCTGCAAATCGCCAGTGTGATAAGGCTGTAGTAGGTACTTAAATACTGACGATATTAAAATGAGTTATTATGAGATAGAGAATCCCAAGTAATCATTCAGACAAATGCCAAAATGGGCATAAATCAGACGGGATTAGGAACTACCTGCCCGTCGTTGTAGATCAACTAATTCATAGAAAGGTTGTTCATCTCTGTAGGCAAAGTCTCACTCGAGAGCAACCTATTTATTGTATCTATTTAGAGAACCAACCTATTGTGCTTGCTTTGTTATTGTAAGTACATTATTTTAAAATATAATAATTGTTAGAAAATGCTTATTTTGTTTTGACGTAATGGGGAGCGTATTGTAGGTGCGAGGGAATACATCCAATACAAAGATCCTAGTTTACAACTATCTTTGATCCCATAGCGCGGGATCCCCTACAATTTCAGTGTACATCAAATAATATAAAAAGAAATGTAGGCAATGTAAAAAAAATACAAAAAGTACCCAAGTACATGTTTTTTTTTTTCAAATATCCTCATTAAACGGTGAAGAGCCTATTCCAAATATTTATAGGTACATACATAGATCAAGTTCATACATGAGCAATGCACACTATTGCCATACGAGTAGACGAGAACATTCGCCGGCAGCATGGCTGAGATAGACTGAGTAGCCCGTTTAACGTGTAGCCGCGACCTTCCCTTCGAAGTTTCCCCTCTACGTATGTTGTTGTCTACTCGTATGAACATGCGTTGCACGTGGTTTTGTAGCAGAGGTATTGTCAAGGAATTTATATACTAAGTATTAAGAACTTATATACTAAGTATATAAATTCCTTGGGTATTGTGCATGTGCATACCTATAGCACCAGTTGTTACGCCGCCGGCGCCGCGCCCCGTAGCAATGTCTACCCGACTTGCTACGTTCGTAGAACTTTGTCTACACTGCCGTAGCAATGCCTACGAGACTTGCTACAGTACGTATGTAGAACGTGTTCTGCGCCGCCGCGCCGTAGCAGTCTTGGCAATACATGTTACGTATGTAGAAATTTTTCTACGCTGCCGTAGCAATGTCTACGCGACCTGTTACGTACATACCTAGGCGGAAAGTTTTCTACGCTGCTAAGGCATTCGAGACTTGCTACGGACGTAGAACTTGTTCTATTTTTATTAAATCATAATCGATTTAGGTAAATCCGATTGATAGAGTATCTGTCTATTGTATTCCTTAGTGGAAGGACCTACGGCTTTTAATTTAGTTCAGTTTAAAGTTGGTACGAATTACTCTGATATAAAGGGATTTGAACCCTTTGTTATTTTTCTGAATTGTACGAATCAGTCTTTTGTAAATATAACGTTATAATGCATTACTAAGTAATTCATTACGTTTCCAGAATTGTAGGTATCTTTTCATTGTTGTTTTTTGTTGGGTTGTTTGTTAAATAACGTGAAAAACATGAGAATTTTTCTTTTCATACCTAGGTTCCACACTTGATTCAGTCTTAGTTTAGAGTATATATGATAAAATGGCGCTTTTTCAACTTGAGCGAGCGTTTGCCTTGCTAGCTTCATCATTTATGAGTCATCAGCTAAGAGTCATCTTTTCTACTGTAGGTAGACATAATCGAGAATGAGAAAAATTCCTACTGGTTAGCCAATTGCCAGTTGAGCAATTTTAAATTCGAATTCTGCATGTACATATAATACTTTTAATTTCGCGGTGCACTTTCTTGTGCAGAGAAATGGGAACTTAGTCTCAAAATCGCTTTAAATTATTGGGATGTAATTTAACATTTGTAGTCAATCCAGTACGCGGTGGAATGAGTCGAACGCGCTGCGGTATTATCATATTTAATTGGTAGGTATTTCATCGAAATGACATAATTGAGTTCCAATACGTAATGGATACTCCGAGTACAATATAGAAAGCAATCGGAATTGTGTTAGTCAAAATGATTTTATCAAGCCTTGCGGTTTTATTTGATTATACAACGACAATATATTCGTAATGTTTTGATAGCTAACTAACTTAAATTCTCTCGCTCTTTATGTTTTTTTAATCAGTCGTTCAGTCTTGTCAGTCGTGTTTTACTTTGTACTGCCCATCGTTTAGACTCCGGATTCGAGAAACTATCTAAAAGAAACTATCGAGAAAAATCTTTTCTTTTCGAAAGATTCTCTTTTGAATGTCCACTAAAATAAATTCAATAAGCTGCTATAAATAGGTAAACAAAAAGATAATAGTAAATATGTTAGTTCATTAGACTCATTAAGAAATTCATGTAATTAAAAATACATAAATCTAATAAAGTAGGTACCTACGTCATTATTCCATATCTATTTTAGTTACCGCTGTATTACCGGAACATTAATTATTGATTGAAGGTAAGTACCTAACTAAATACTATTATAAGTACATTTATCTGGGTTTACCTATAATAGGTTGTGCATCGAGTATTTGAATTTAACTCTTGTATTTATATATACATAGGTATTATAGCGGTACTGCTCGCGAGCCTACTGATTCACTGAATAAAGACTCCTGTAAATCATGAATCCTTTAAAAAATCTACTGGAGGGAGCAAACCGATCGCTTATTCCCAGTTGTCTTGTGAAGTTGTTCTGTACAGGACAACTGGGACAACTTTTGTCTCACAAGACAACTGGGACAAAAGTTGTCCCAGTTTGACTCTCTATCACGACTCTTCTATACAATGGCATATCTTAAGCTTATCACTCACGTTGGATCGTAGCTCTAAGCCTCTCTCAGACAAACGCGGCCTGCGGCACCCGGTACAATTTGCTTTGTATTCGTTTGCAAATGATGAGGGATAGTGAACGATCACTGCTGTCCGACTCACTGACAAGCTCAACACATATAGCTACAACTAGCAAGCTCATAGGTAGCCTAAGAAATAAGGTCCCTTGTGTTATGGTCGTCTGGTAATCTCCCTTGTGTTATGGTAATCTCGGATAAGACCGACAATAGGTAGTTTTTAAGAACTTATAGTACTATACAGTAACTTTTTAAATACTGCACTAAAAATTGTATTTTTTTAAATGGTACTGGCCGTCATCACAGCCGCGTCTGTCTGAGTGGCTTTAACTTCAAACCTGTAAAGTAAGCTTACAGTGTTATATATAACACAAATAATACTATTATAATGACATTATTATAACACATTATTTGTGCTATATATGTTATAGCACAAATAATACAGTGTTTATACGATTATTTCGCGTATGACACGTTGCGAGCGTGTGTTGGGCGTGGAGTAGCCGGACTCTAGAGACTCGTCGTAGCTGAGCGAGAGATGCGCCGGCGGCTTGTCATCTCCGGCGTCCTCGCCGCGGTACTCCGGCAGACCGCTCACCTCGTGGTACGGAGATTCTGCAAACAAACATTACTTTTAATTAGACAGAAAATATAATTTAATGGCTGCAGTACGAAACAGACATATAAATCCATTTTGAAATGAAACATAGTTATATATGCCTACTTATTATCATATAAAATATAAACCAAGTCCTCCGCCGCGTCTGTCTGTCTGTTTATTCGCGATAAACTCAAAAAATACTGAACGGATTTTTATGCGGTTTTTACCAAACGGTAGAGTCAATTCAGGTTAAAGGTTTAAGTATGTAATTTGTCAAGGTAAATTGGTTGAAATATAAAGCAAATTGCTGGAAGTGTCGAAAAAAAAACAATCCCTTTGAGAATACTTATGCTCTACCCGTGCCGGCGTGGGTTGCTAGTAGAAAATTAAATAATATAGCCTAGGATTACTATATTAAACAGCAATGATAAATGCCCTTGGCCAGCGGTGGACTGGTAAAGGCTGTTAATGTCATGTGAATCTTTAAATTCTCCTGCAAAAATTTGTTTCACATAAAAAAATATAATAAAATCTAACATGACATACTATGTTCCTTATAACTAGGTAATTAAAATCATGATCCAAGAAAACAGGTCTGCTCTTCCGGGAGTGTCGCCAGGTGACGTCACTATCTAATTGCCACTTTATTTGAACAAAATGTAGAGGTTGGGAAATAAATGTGATTTAAGGGTCAATTGAAAAATCCATAAAAAAAATGTGAATCGTCAATTATGTTTGTTAGATCAGTCAAAACAGCGTTAGTTAAATACAAATCAATGTGATAAATACAAAACCACATAGTTTTATTAGATTCATACAGGAGCTCGGGGCTCGGGGGCTTTACTTCATACTTATTTGTTACCAAGACAAAATTGTTCTAAATTTTTCCTCCACAAGCAAGTAGTCTTTTAGCTTTTATAATGCGAGGACACATAAATGGTTATAAGTTATTATTTAAGTTTATTTATAAAGTGTGTAAAAATGTTTGTTCTCCGAATAAAATAAAATAACTGCGCATGAAAAGAACTAAAGTAGGCCTCCAGCATCAACAGAATAGAAAAGTCAGCTTTTAAAAAATACCTATACCATACATTACAATGATGATGCTATAAGAAAATGCGTTTGATTGTTTAGACGACAACAAAACTTTTTGAGGTAGTTCGAGTAAGGACGAGTTTGAACTTTTCGTTTGTGAAGTCTTCTGAGGTCAGGCGAGGAAAAGTTTAAGTGAGTAGTGCAACTGTCTAACTCTCAGAATTCTGTCTCAAAGGACCTCGGCAACAAACATTACAAAGCATCATCGAGGTTTGGAATTCATTTGTGTTTCTTTAGTGCGTGATCGCATAATTTCATCGAACTCGAGGAATAACTCTTGATTCGAGGAAAGCCCATGAGGTTGTAGGGGGTCTATTTTTACATGATTTCGAAGGAAGATGGAAGTTCTTTTTTCGACTGTATGCAAATAATATATTTTATTTAAGTGTTATAAACAACACAGGTTTTTTTACAAACCCAACGCAGACACCAGTCTTGCACAATGTTGCTTTTATAGTTATACTTAGTATTCTAGTTTTAAATATAAACTCATCGTGTTAGAGAACAATAAATGATTTATTTAAGTTTCTGGTTTATGCGTCGTTAGGGGTCTATATTTTAACTGATTTCGAAAGAAGTTCTATATTCGGCTGTATGGTATGTATGTTATGTACCTAGTGTTATTTTTCACCGGTTTTACAATTTGGATGATTCTTTTTTTTTGGTATTAAGGTATGTAATATTTACCGATTTCTCAATTATGATTCTTTTGGTTTTGCATAGAATAGAGAAGGATTCTGTGGTTGTCCGCGCCTGATGGATACTATTTTTCCCGCAAAACGTAATAAAACTGTGTAAATTTATAGCAATAATAATAAATCTAGATTTAGATAGGAAAAATAAACATGTATTATGCACATAAGTGATATATACATGTAATAGTGGTTTCTTTTCACTTCTTCCACTAGTGGACAAAAAATCGAAGTGAAGCGAAAATCAATAACACCTTGTTTTTTGATAATAATAACTATTTCTAAAGCTGTGTAAAATTTGTGTAAAACTAAGTGCTTATTGTGTGAGCCCAAAGAAATAAAATTATTGATTCTGATTCTAATATTGAGACGCTTTTTGGTTTTTGTTAAAATCATCAAATTATTAGATACGCAAGTAGAGCTCCTTCCTACTCTGACATCAATTTATGATGCCTAATTTTACTTACTATTTCCTTAATTGGTTTTGTGGTTATTATGTTGTATACAATACAATGAAGTAAAAATACATCATTAATCAATCGGCAATCACCTCAATAAATCAGTCGCCGCAATTATGTATGTATAATGTACCTTGTGATCACGTTTGTCTGTAAGGTACTAAGTAGACTGTAAGGTATTTATTATAATGTGTCCTAAAATTAGTTTGTACCCCTTTTTTAGGTATCTAATATTTAGATCCCTGATATAAAATTCTTATTATTCATTATTTTTCATTTATTAGGTGTCGCTGGATTGACGATGTCGAAGCCGAACCAATTCGACACTACTAGCGAGAGACGGACCAAATCAAAGCTGTGCTGAAGCGACCTCTACATGAATGCACCAGGAAAGCGGCGGTGCGGGAAGAATGGGGCCGGATTGTGAAGCGTGCCACTCTCCCTGATAAGACGACCACGACCACTCTGTCAAGAGTGTAGCGATTAAGAAGAAGCGAGAGACAGCTCGGAAACGAGATGCCAGGGGGCGGATTTCGCTAACCAATCATTTTACTATGACAATGGCATCGTCACAGAATCGTCCTTTTATGAATGAAACTCTAGAATCTAGATGGTGCGTGCGGTGCTATTTGCACGGAGATATTGATAGATTGGTTTTAACCTTGACACTCTTGACACGCGTCTCTCTATCTGTAGTTTCTTTTATTAAAGGTATAATGTCAAAATATGTCATTTTGAGGCGATACCATTGGATAGATAGATAGATAACTCTTTATTGTACCCACAGAAATCTGCAGCTCTACCATGTCTGTGAATGTACCACACAAACACAAAATACATACAGAAGGAAAAATATACAACAATGAAGTACAAAAGGCGGCCTCATCGCTTTGAGCGATCTCTTCCAGGCAACCTTGGGATGGACTGGACATAAAAGAACAATATAGACGGTGGCGTTTGAGTTACTTAGGAAATAAAAACAATAATAATTATACCTACATAAAAAATGGTTGTTTGAATTGTTACACGGATAAATTATATTGATGAAGCAGTTTTTTGAAGATAGAGAGAGTTTTAGTAGTAGAAGATATTTCGCACGTCTGATATCCAGGGGAAGAGCATTCCATAGACTTTTTCATAAAAAGTAGTAGAGTGAGCAGGAACTTCTAAGACGAGGGTTTCAGAGGGATACAAAGAGAGAGAGAGTGAGAGTTGGACAGGAATTTAAAGCGCTCCTTGAGATAAGATGGACTGGGAGGACAGAACAAAATACTGTACAAGAGAGATAGTATGTGAGTATTCCTGCGAATTCGTTTGACGATTGTTATCCAAGCAAGTCCTAATTATTAAGTCTTGTGTCCGAGGCTATGATCCACGTTGGATCGCTAAATAACAGTAAGTATTTACTCATTCATCAAAGTAGGTACTCACCCATATGCTGATCCCGACGAGGTTTCTTAGGCTTGTGCACAGACGCGTATGGATCTGAGCAGTACTCTTGCCGCGAAGGATTCTGACTCCGCATGGCGATGCCGTAGTCTGCCGGCGGCGCGTGGTGCGGTAACCTGTCATTAAGTTTAATTATGGTTAATTTGGTTCAATAACTAAATCAGTGGAGACCGGGACCCTAGCAAACGTAGTGACAAAATAAATCTGTATATATACATAAGTATGTATGTATAAAAATCAATTGCTTGTTTGTTAGTCTCACTAAAACTTTAAAACGGCCAAAAAATATATGTATTCAAAATAGGTCAACTTTGAATACATATATTTTTTGTTTGCTGTAATACCAAAAGTGCCATAGCAGCAAAAAGCTGAGCCGGTGATCTATTTGTGTTATTTTATATTAGTTAATAAGCAATTTTGTGATCTACTATGTTTTTTGTTACACAAATAAATATTTTCCATTTCTATTTCTTCTATAAAAAAAAATTGCCGTATTTTTTTCTAAGAAAACACATTAGAAAAAAATACGGCAATTTTTTTTGTGATACGGCTCGCGGTACGAGATTGGTGCTACGAAACTCACAGTAAATACCGACTATAAATAAGAATACCAACCTCGAGTACTGAGCAAATTCGTCCCCACGGTACCCGCCGTGCATCGGATCGTACTCGTAGTTGCTCTGCCGGTCGAGTGCCATCTGTCCCCCCATGCTGTCGACCCCCTGTGCTTTCTGCCACAGCGACTCCTGGGAGTTCACGCTGCCCCCATGGTTGCTGTTTGCGTAGCCGTCCACGAATGCCATATTCCCTGGTAGATGAAAAACTGATGGTTATAACAGTGCCAACTTTGGATCCACTACCTATGTTTAAAAAGTTTTTAATAGGCCTATGGTAATATACCTTCGTTTAACCACCATTTCACCTGTTGGTAACCACTTACCAACAGGTGAAATGGTATACCACATCACCACTGATGTGGTCGACACAGACCTAAGTATTCAAGTTCACTCACTCTTGTCTTAAGAAACCCATTGTATGTGGAAGAAAAACAGAATCATCGAGTGCTAAACCTTAGGAGTATGAATGATAAACTTAAGCCGAACTGTTTCATAGGTGGAATGATTGTCAATTTTTAATCGACTTCGAAAAAAGGAGAAGTTTCTATTTTCGGCTGTATGTACATATGTTTTTATGTATTGTTCGTCGTTTTCGAGTCATTCGGTTCAAAAATCGGTCGTTTGTGGACTGGTTTTGAAATTCTTTCGCAATTTTATAGAGAATGATCGCGATGTATGTATGTAGTTCCATAAAAATTTTGCTCCCATGGGATTATTATTTGTACCGCAAAACTTAAAAACAGTGTATAATTAAGGGATTCGTTGTCGGTAGGATACGGAACGTAAGCTGCTTGATCTAAGGTTTTAGTATTTTGAAAACAATCAGTTTGAAAACAATTATAAACAATTGAAAACCTAAATGAAGGTTGATGACAAACTAGTATAGCTAAACTGAAGACTACATATTATATACATAGATACTGAATCTATATACAGGTGTTAGTGTAAACAGTCTTATCCTTCAAACCAGAGGTTTAGTTTAGTATCACGAATAAAGTCCTTAACGGGAAAAAAAATTATGACCGAACAGTTATTTTCAAACACCCTGTATTTGTAGTTGAAGCTTGTATAAAGACTCACAATCGTTGTGCGGCATCGGCTGGCCAGGATGCGAGGGCGTCTGTCGAGGCACATGGTACGAGTAACCGCCTTGCGAAGAGTACATCGGATTCTTAGAATCATCTATACCCAGTCCCATATCCATAGAATGTTCCAGAGCTTTGTTCTCCATCCCCGCAGTATGTTCGTACGGAGGCGGCTGATCCTTCGGAGTCACAATCGGACTGGGTTTTACGGAACCCATCTCAAAGTCTTTAGAGCCGTTTTTGTTGTTTCTGTTGTTTCGTTTTCGGAGTACCACGAAGAGTGCTAGGCACAGCAGTACTACCACCAAAGTGACCATCACGGACACGATCAGTGACGTCATTGTAACGATGTATGCTTCCTTCACGTATGCTGCGCCAACTGAAAGAGAACGTTACTTATGTCATTTTTTTGATAGGTTTACCAATGGTTTTATACACAGAGTTCTTGCGTCTACTTGGAACATATAGTAGAGACGTGGTAGAGACCATTGGTAATTTTCTTCACATGTTGACTACAGATATAAAGGACATTTTAAGCTTACAAAATCTTTATTTTGTAAGCTTAAAATGTCCTTTAATTTTTAAGTTATAAGTATTAAGTTTTAAGTTAGACAATGGATTATTATGTGTAAGTTAGGTACGTATAAACCGGTAAACACCACGTATAATAATATTGGTAGTAGATATAGTTAATATGAATCAAAGGCTGATATTGTAATATCCTACTATAAAATATTATAAAGGTCAAAGTTTGTAAGGATGGATGTATGAATGTATGGATAGTTGTTCCTTTTTTACGCAAACACTACTGAACCGATTGGGCTGAAATTTGGTAAGGGTATAGTTTGGGACCTGGAATAACAGAATCAGAATCAGAATCAATAACTTTATTTCTTTAGGCTTACAAAATAAGCACTTAGACAAGTCAAATTTTATACTATAAACATAGTTATTATTATCAAATAAGAAATAAGGTGTTATTGATATTCTCTTCACTTCAATTTTTTGTCCACTAGTGGAAGAAGTGAAAAAGAAACCACTAGCACTTTATAATATCACTTATGTGTCTAATACATGTTTATTTTGCCTATCTAAATATAAATTTAATGCAATTTAGATACATGTCAATATTTCTTTAAAGCTAAACAGAACATTGAATTTCTTACATACTACTGACAGTGCGGAACGGAGCGACATCTGGCCAAGCATTAACATCATTGATGTAATCATCTATGGGGTAAAAGGCCTTCCTGATAAGATTTTGTTTAATGTACTGTTTAAATTTACGAATAGGGAGTTCAGTTGCTTCAGATGGAAGCTTATTATAGAAACGCACGCAATTGCCCATAAATGATTTCCCTACCTTTCGTAATCTATATGCTGGGATGTGTAATGTGTTCTTGTTTCTTGTATTTCTATTGTGAACATCACACTTTTTCAAAAATCTATCTCTATTTTTGTGCGTATACATAAGATTTTCATAGATGTACTGCGATATTACTGTCAAAATATTTATTTCTTTAAATAATTCTCTCAAAGAGTCGCGTGGCTTTAATTTGTAAATTGCACGTACCGTTCTTTTCTGGAGAACAAAGATAGTCTGGATGTCAGCTGCCTGTCCCCTAACATATAGGCTATTTGTTTTATCCCGATAAAAAGCGGGCGAAGGCGCGGGAAGCAGCTAGTAAAAATAATAATGCTGGACGATTCATACAGCATCAACTAGCCCCAAGCTAAGCAGAGCTTGTATCATGGGTAGGTACTAGATGACTGATATACGCCACATCGGTCGTCCATATCGATCGTGTAAGCCCAGCTGATTGCTTGGTTTCTGCACGTGTAAATCGTGGTTAACTCAGACATAACCATCGATTTATTAATCTAATTAAATTATATTTACACGCGTTTTACGGCATTATCATATTGTTGTGTTGTGGTAGGTGTGTGGCTATCAAAATACAGGTGTAAAATAGGAGTTATCATTATCATTTCAGATGCTCTTTACTGTAGAAGTTGGCGGTGTTACACACCGCGCCTCGATTGGTCTTGCACCTGGCCTCTCTCCGCTCGTGCCGATCTGCCGTCCCATCGAATATGAAAGGGAATAGAGACTACACCTGAGTTTGCGCATACAATTGTGCCTGACTCCTTGCATGACTTTTCTCTAACTCTCATGATTTCGGATTTGGCCATCCACTCCCGTCTCAAAAAGCCACCCTGTATAATATACAGGCTCAAAAAGCCACCCTGTAACTATACAGGGTGGCTTTTTAACGGAGGAAATAATATGTCCTTTGCATTTGGCTGGTCTCCGTTGAAATGAGACTGGTCGCGCCGTGGCCGAAATTCGGTTAGTAGGAGATCAACTTACTCTCTGCCTCCAGTGTACTCGGTGCAAACATCCTGGTTCAGCTGGAGACACAGCTTGACGCAGAACCTTGGGTTCAGTTCGTCCAGCGTCTGCGTGGTCTGCTGACCCTGGCAGCGGCTGAAGCGAGCCAGCTCCACTACTGTTTGATCTCCGGACATCTTGAGCGTTACAACCGTTACTAAAGTTCATATAACTTACTCTCTGCCTCAGTGTACTCGGTGCAAACATCCTGGTTCAGCTGGAGACACAGCTTGACGCGGAACCTTGGGTTCAGGTCGTCCAGCGTCTGCGCGGGCCGCTGACCCTGGCGGCGGCTAGAGCGAGCCGGCTCCACCACTGCCTCCACCACCGTCGGGTTTCCGGACATCTTGAGCGGCACTGTTTCGACCACCTGCACGAAACACGTTCGAATGGTAAATGACACTGAATTATGAATGATAAAATGAAACTGTGACACAATATAATGATATATTTATATAGTTTACGATAAATGTATGATAAATGTATAACACTTAAATTTATATGACTTGTATGTATTGTACTTATTCCATCCTACTAATATCATAAATGTGAAAGTTTGTAAGGATGTATGGATGGGTATTTGTGACTCTTTAACGCAAAAACTACTGAACCGATTAGGCTGAATATGGTTATGATTGGTATGGGTATAGTTTGGGACCTGGAATAACATTATAGGCTATTTTTTATCCGATAAAACGCGGGCGATAGCGCGGGCAGCAGCTAGTTATAAAATAAATAAAATGAACTGAATGACAAAGACCTTGATAAGTTAGTATTTAAACAAATCTTATCATCCAGCTTCATCAGAGCAAAGCAAACTTCTTCTTCACTTTTTATGTGCTTTAGTAGTGTAAATAAGTTCCGAGTGCATCGGCGAGTAATTAGATAGGTACGTATTATAAAAGCTTGCTCACTCAATGATCTATGCTTGAGTAAATCTTATCCCATAGAAAAGCTTTACTCAAGCATTGATCGATCACTAAACAAGCTTTCATAATACGGGCCTTTAAAGTTGAGGGTACGGGAAACCGCAGGGATGGGATAAACTTATGGGGAAAGCGTCTTCCAGCAGTAGTGGACAAAAATTAAGTGAAGAGAAAATCAATAACACCTTATTTCTTATTTGATAACAATTACTATTAGATCTGTTTATAGTATAAAATTTGACTTGTCTAAGTGCTTATTTTGTAAGCTTAAAGAAATAAAGTTATTGAAATCAGAAATCTGATAAAATCTAAGGGTAATTAATGTGGTTTTCCCTGCAATTCTTAAATTCTCCAGTTTGTGAAATATGTTAATTCAATAAATAGAAAACTGTGACACAATTTATTCCTTGAGGATGAATTAGGGCTCATATACACGAGCGGCAAAGTGCCAATGGCAGAGGTAACTGTTGCCACCTCTCGACGGCCGTTGGCACTTTGCCGCTCGTGTATATGGGCCCTTAACGGATAGAGTCGAGACAACATACTCTCGGCTCGTTCTCGTCTTGGTTCGATTTTCCATCTTGTATTTATGGAACCTTAAACAGGACAGGGACCTATTATATACCTACTTATAGTATTGTAGTTTAGTTAAAAAATGGGATTGAAGCGGGCCAGCCTGCTCTTATTTTCAATCTTTCTCTACACGACTTACATTATAGTAGTGTAGTAGTCCATATTTCTATCTATAGTTTACCTGCCAGCCAGTGGTCCCTCCCACGTTGCCCAAACCCTCAGCGACGGCAACCAGTGCCAAGCAAGTCGGTGGAGCGGTGAACGTCACCACATTGGTCTTAGGATCAAACGTCACTCGTTCCGCGGGCGCTATACTGTCCACTTTCGTCGTCACCGTGATTTCGTTCGAATAGTTGCTTTGTCCTTTCGTATTCACTGCTTTTACCTGCCATGAGAGGATTGGGTTAGATATTGCAATTCGTCACAGTAATCGAGTAAGCGACACGCCACAAACACACAGTGAGGGTCAGTGCAGTATTTGATTCAAGTATCGAATGAAGTACCTACCTATATATTCAAAAGTCAACAGTCAAAGTAGGTACCTACTTTATTTCCTTTAGACCTACTCTTTAACACATCAGATAGGGCATATCTTTGCTTTCTCAAAAGTGATGGTGGTAAAATGTTTTATCATCACCAATAAAAAAAACTATATTTCAAGTAGGTAACTTAAGTTGATATGTAACATAAGTATTGGAATTACTAAGAAGAAAAGATTGTACTTATCCTATGTATGTAACATCTCTCTGTAATGTCGTTTTCTGGTGTACAATAAAGAATTTTTGTATTGTATTGTATTTTAAGTATTTGAATCACTAAGAGAGTATCCAGATAGCATGTTAACTTTATCTGCTCTGTAAAACATGGCATATTTTTCTGTACGATGATAACAAGGACAAACGAAAAACAGTGAGCTGCCTTCTGTCACAGTTTTTACAAAAACTTACACAGAAGACAGAGCTGCCAGACAAGAACTGAGTTTTATAATTATAAATAAAATTGAATGTTTTTATATTATAAAGTGAGTACAATAGTCGTATAAACCGAAAATATTAATACAAAAATGTCGCATTGCGGTAAATAAGTAGGTGTACTATTTTAATCAAGTGTAGAGTTTACTCTTGAAGCTCGCTTGAGGCGTGCAAAACTGGCTTAACTTGTTTCGCATAGGCCTAACTACTGCACTGACATCCCCATTAGGAATGTTGATATGATCGGGGTAGTCGAATGATTTACCTTGAAAACAAATGTCATTTGCTGTCGGTAGCAATAAAATGGAAAATAAAATATTAATAAATCAAATATTTGTTTATAAGCAACAGTAGCAACGTATAATGAATAGGTATTATCTATTTATCTCCGCCGCTGGAGCGTAGAATAACCCCGTTTGTAGAATGGCTAGTCCGCTTATAAAACGAACAATGATTTGTTGGAATTACCTAATGAATTTCATTTGTCGAGGCATGTTGAACGTTGATCGTTCAACAATCGCCATAGATTTAATTAAAAGCGACCTATACATTCTACAATAGGGCTAATTGTACAATCCGACGCGACGGCGACGTAATTCACAAAGTCCCATAAATGACGTGTTTTGAAACATGTCTATGAGCTCCAGACCACAACCGCCGTTGAAAGTTGATTGTAAAGTTTTATGAGTAAATTGTACTTCAACTTAACTCGACAAGTACAGTTTAAGTCGACTGCAGTAAACTGAGGTGAGGCCTTGAAACTTCTGAGAACACTTTGTTGATTGAGTTTATTCTCAAAACAAAAGCAACTAGAGATAAACAAGTAATGAAAAAGTATCAAGTAGAGGTGACGACTCTTCCACCAACTTGTGCACTTTACGAAATTTTAACACTTAAATCATACAGACGAAACTAAATTCAGAGTTGGAGGTGAAATTACTTTCAGTGCCCATGATGCGCACTTCTAACTAAGCACGGTCGCTTCGGGTCGCACCGCAGAGTCTGGGCAACGGATGCTTTACATAACATTTTTATTATTTTTCGGTATTTTGTTTACTTGTCTTATCTGTCAAAAAGAAAGTTTATAAGTTGTGGAAGAATCGTCTGTCTTTAATCTAAGCCCGCCCTTTAATCGCACTGGCTATTTGCGAGCGATTTCAAAGCGATGCGATTGCGCAGCGTGCACGCCGCGACGACGCAGCGACTACGCCGCGCCGTTGTTGCGGCGTGCTTCTTGCACTCTTGATGCAAATCGCCAGTGCGACAAGGCTCTAATTACTACTGCCACAATACTACCTACGATTGCAATCTCAACTCCTTACCTTGAATGTATAAGTATTGTGCTGGTCAAGACGAGTGACATTGCAAGGGTTGATCCGGCCGCAGTCGTACTCCAACCACTCATTTTCCGAGGCCCTATCAGCAACGCAATGCGCGCCCGTCTCAGCACCTCTAAGAGTAACCCGTCGGTAACTCACAAAGTACTTCGTACTGGATAAACCTCCGTCGAATCCAGCCTCCCACTTCAACGTCACAAACGAAGCCCCTACTTTCTGAGTCTCGAGTACACGCGGCGACTCCGGGGCACCTTTCGGCTGCAGTTTAATCTGAGGCCGGATGCTACCGAGCGTGTTCTTCACTTTACAGTAATATTCTCCGTAATCTTGCGCCCGGACGTTTCTTATCCTCAAAATGCTCAAGTAGGAGTCATTGTTGTCGTCTGTCGTGTTGATCTCGTAATGGCCGTCGGATGACATCTGAAGCGAGGCGGTGTTGCTTCCGTAGAACCATTGGAATTCTGGTCTCGGGTACGCTTGTACCCTGCAGACTATATCTGCTACTTCCATCAGGTCATACGCGACTTTCTGGTGATGTTTGATCGATATCGGCTCGTCTGAAAGAGGAAACAAAGTTTTATAACGTCACCTAGTACACGTCACGTACCTATAGGAAATCTCGTAAAAATCTAGCTCATACTTACGTTCGATTTTTAGGTGCATTGTCGACTCGATTTTCTTAACTTCGTTTTCGATAATACATGAGTAAACGCCTCTATCCTCAGGCAACAAGTCGTTTATGTTGGGTCTCGCCTTCCCCCTGAACTTCAGCGTGCTCTGAATACTGTAGACGGCTTCCCTCTCCTCCGCGACGTCACTCTGAACCTCGTAGAGGTTAGCGTCGGCTTTGATCTCGGCATTATTCTTATACCATTTGACGGTGGGCTGGGGCTTGCCGAGTGCACTGCAGGTGACGCCGTAGTCGGTTTCCCCGGCACGCTGCGTCGCGTGCGTTTGCAGTTTGGTCTGGAAGCGCGGCGGCTGGTGGACCTCGAGTGTAACC
The DNA here is from genome assembly GCA_947859395.1 of Eupithecia insigniata. NCBI lineage: Eukaryota > Metazoa > Arthropoda > Insecta > Lepidoptera > Geometridae > Eupithecia > Eupithecia insigniata. The sequence continues at coordinate 9,232,708 of OX402001.1, read as the reverse complement.
GAGGCGAGTTCTCCATGGCCAAGCTCGTTCGTGGCCTGGCAGTGGTAGACGCCCTCGCTGCCGAGGTGCGCGCTTGGGATGGTGTAGGCGCTGCCGGTGGCCAGCACGGCGGGCTTGGCGTCCGCCGGCTCGGTGTCGCGGAACCAGCGGTACTGCGGCGCGGGCCAGCCCGGCGGCTTGGCGCTGCAGGTGAGCGTCACGCCGGTGCCCTCCTGCGCCACCGGCTTGTCGGGACGGATATGCGCGCGCCCTGGCTTGTGCCGCACCAGCACCGCCACAGACGCGCTGCTGGCTCGCTCCACACGGTTCCCGTTGCTAGAGGATATGACGTTGCTCGCTTTGCAGAGGTACATGCCCGCCATGTCAGCGTTCACCCTGGTGAGCGTCAGCGTATTCCCACTTTGATAAAAGTCAGGCTTTCCATCCATAGTCCACTCGATGGAGGTGGGCTCAGGGTTGGCGGAGACCTGACACTTGATCTCGACGTTGCCGCCCTCCTCGGCCTCGTAAGTCTTGGACTCGACGGTGACTGTCGGCGGGTACAGTACGTCAAGGTACATGTCGCGCTCGCCGGGCCGCCCCAGCCCGTTGTCGGCGGTGCACGTGTACTTGCCCGCGTCTGTCACCGTCACCTTCTGAATGGAGTGTGTGAACGAATTTGAGATGAATTTTCCGTTTCTGGTCCATCGAACGGAGGTTACTTTCGGTTTGGCGTCAACTTTGCACTCCATTGTAGCGGTCCCGTCAATTTCTACGCGCAGGGGATTTTCAGGACCCACTTCGACTCGCGGGAAGTCTGCAACAACCATTGGATGTTAGGAGATACCTATATACATACATATGTATGTAGGAAAATTAGCCTAGATACGATACGTGCTTTTATGTATCTTGAAGCCTGTGTTGGTGTGCCTCTAGATGTCTAGAATACCTACTTTGTATTTGAATGGCGCAATATCATATGATACCTCTGTAATAGTTTCGTTTCATTTAGAATTAGCAGAAAATGGTTTATGGCCTTTGGTGGCTACTAAACGCAATAAATAATTTTCTGCTAATTCGGGCCTACCACGCTATAATACTCAGCATAAACTTATTTTTCGATACCTCTGTAATAGTTAAAGAAAACTATTACAGAGGTATTGAAAAATAGTTTATACTGAGTATTATCAATTGGCGGCGAGAACTTTTGATAGATAATTCTTTTCCATAACGATACCAGAAAAAATTAAGAGTGGCGCTAGTGGCGCATAGTGATGTGACACTGTCACATCACTTAATTAAACTAATTCATGATATAGGTGCCTACTACACAGAAACTAAATTGAACCTACAAGCTTGACCCTTGTACCGGAGTAATAGAGTTTCTTGAAGCGCATGAAATCCGACTGATAATGTTCATGTTGCTCTATAATTCTGTTTACAGTATCCCCAAAAGATAAGTAAACATACAGTGCAACGATTCGTTAATGTTCCTCATCTGGTCAAAGATATCCAGGGCACGTGATGATAAACATTATACAAAGTCCGGGAACGATTTTGTAAGACTTTAATTAAAAGAGGTCGCGTAATCAAGCACCCAGATAATGCCGGAAATACATAAATATATTACACAGACTTCCGTAATGAGTTTCATAAGCTGAATCTTAGAAATAGATAGATGTTTCCAAGATAGGAGAAATTCGAACTTCTTATAGTTTATAGCGAAAATGCTTTGGTAAAACTAGCACGGGAGTTAATTTTCATTTCACTTAGATTAGGCGTAAATTCTACCGGATAGTTTCTTTGATGTGCTCTGAAATTATTTAATGATATTATTTTTAAAATTCATCAAAGAAGCTACAAGTAGTAAGCAGGTACATATTAATTTACTGGATCTAGGTATGTATGTTCCTTTTTTTGTTAAATACACAAAAATACGAAATGAATAATTTATTATATATTTAAGTAACAAATAAAGCTTTATGTTCCTCGGCTAAATAACCTGCACGTAGGTAGGTAGGTAATTACTACAAGATATTTTCGTTAATGAGAATCAGTAGGTATAATAAATTATGTAGGTTCGTAATTATGCGTGAATTACTTTTACTCGTCACGGTACTGAAAGATGCCTATTTCAATTTCAGTTTATTTGCCGAGGGGCTCCTTAGTTTTGAAATGTCTCGAGGCACCGTAAGGACACAGACGGACTCTTGTGTGTCAGACCGGGTTATTTACGCAAGAAAAGCCTTTCCAACAGCTCATTTCTTTTTAGGCGTACACAGCGGAATACCGGAAAGCGGAACCCTTATAAATTTGTTATGTTCATCCATGCCTCGCAGAGATAGGTTGAAAATTTTGGGGTCTAGTTAAAGTCGCTCTTTAGAAATAGCAAAAAATATGTAATCTTTTCCGAACGAATAGTAGTAGGAAGAAGTATGTCTATGTAGGCATATGAATTTAACCAAAAATCCCCTACAAAAATAATAAAATATGCAAAATACTAATCCAAAATAAAGGGGGATAACGTTTTTAACACATACAATAAAATGTTATCCCCCTGTATTTTGGATTATAAAATGTTATCCCCCTTTAGCGTAGATTATGAAATTCATTGCTTAGCCGTAGGTTTTGAAATTCAAAAGCAATGCAGAAGCTATACCTACTCCGATAAAAAAACCTGGAATTTTTTTGTATACAATGGGGTTGCAAAATCAAAGGAATATTGGTGGATAGTATCATCGAAGCAAAGCACAGAAACTCGAAATAATTTTTGGTTTTGAAAGCTTTCATTCATCATTTAATGAATCTCTCATTCGTTTTCGAATTCTTTAAAAGTTTTTTTACTCTCACATGTGTAGTATAGATTACATATGCGTTGTTGAAGTTTGTGTTTTAAAGATAACTTTGCTGTTACCTTCTTGTTTTCTGTTATTGTTATCAGTATTTGTTTAGTTTTCTTTCATAAATGTCTTTGTTGACATAAAATATCTTGGACTCTAAAACGGAGTATCTGAGCTGCCTTGGAGTATCTAGAACGGAGATGTCAACGCAAGGCGTACCCCTCTGCCGGCCATATGGCCATACACGTTATATAAAACTACTTCACTCGTAACCGCGACCATTAGCTGTCGTTTCGTGTCGCGAAGTAGTGCTCAGTGAAAATGGTGAATTGTGCGGTATTACGGTGTAAAAGACGATCAGAGACATGAAATTTAAGGTACCACGGTATTTCCTATCACAAGTAAGTGATATTTTTGTCAATTGTTTTTTGTAATATTGTTTAATTTAGATTCAAATGGAATAGCAGTTGCGACAGTTTTAATACGACGCCAACATCTTGGTAGAGGGTGTAGGTGAGTAATGTGAGTATAAATTCCTTGGTAGAAGGCGTAGTGTGGGGACTAGTTGAATGAAATTGATTGAGTGAATGATGGAATGAATAAAATGCCATGTGTTTTTTGTACCCATATTTAACCGATTTAAAAAAGGAGGTTCTGTATTGGACTCGTAATGTATGTATACAACATCATTTCAAATTAGTTAACGAAACACGGGGAAAGGATCTCTATCGGGAATACATTACTTGGAGCATTCAGAACGGGAGTAGCCGAGCGTAAGCAGTCAGAGGTACATGAACAGTAATTTGTGTCTGTTTATAAAAACTAGTTTGCTGCGATTGTCTCTGTCATTCTGCCTTCAACATGTCGATTTATGGAGCTCCCTTAAAATTTTGGTGGTGCTGTGTCGTTTGTTTATTGCTATTTGCTTTGTACTTTTTGAACGCAGAAACATATAAACGTGATTTTTTGTACAGCTGGTGAAGTATGTAAGATGAAAAAAAGTAGCCCATGTCACCATTGAGTGGCGACATGGGCTACTTTTTTCATCACAACTTGGATGAAACTGCGGTGCATAGCTAGTTCTTTATAAATAGACTGTGGATTGAAATATCCATACAGTACAAGTAGATTGATTGAATATTATATTAAATTTATAATACAAAGATGCTCCTAATGCTTAAACAAATTACTACAACGTATATAGTTTCAAAATCATTGAACTATTTCCAAGGAAAGGACTTATTTCCAAATATTGATCTACATGTCTATGATAATGATTTCGTCAATCACAATATGGAATTAGGAAGATTGGTTATGCAAAAGTATACAGATAGTCGAATCTCTTTTGTTATGAAAAAACAGATCCAAAGAAATAGAGTGTACGTCACATTTACAATAAATTAGTCCATTTTAAAAACCAATAGTGTAAAAATTATGTAATATACATTTATATTAAACACCACAATATCATTTTTTTAACTTCCTAGCCTTACATATCCGCTTGGGGCAGTACATTTGCTAACAGCCGCTATTCTTCTCGTGCTCTTTATTTTTCTCACCCCACCGCACCAATTAAGAAACAAAATATTTATCAAAATAATGCATTCATGAAAGATTCATCGAAATCAGTTCAGTCTTAGAACTTCTAAGACTGAACCCATTTCTATGAAGATGTTCTAAGTTAGAACCCTAAGATTCATAATTGCGTAATATTTGGTGTAATTATGTAAGTACATACAATAACTATTAGCGCACCGCGGTTTTACTTGCGTAGACAGAATATAGCCTTGTGTTACTTAACAACAGTGTACCTTTCTATTAGTAGAATAATTTTTAAAATCGGTTTAGTAGTTAGAGATTACGCCCTACAAATCTATAAAAAATGGAAAAGTATATGATTGGGAACAACCCTGATTTCATTCATTTGAAATCATTCATTTTATCGGTCTTTTTATATATGATTGGGAACAACCCTTATTTCATACATTTGAAATCATTCATTTTATTGGTCTTTTTACACCCCATCACTACTTTTTTGTGTTAGTGTGTAACTAAACAATAGTGTAACAACAGTAATTATTTAATTGTGTGCTTGTTTCGGTTTGTGTACAGCTTTTACTTGCGTGTGCGTTTATAGGGACGCTTAATTTTTCTGCATTAGTGTGCGTGATTATGTAAATGTGTGCTGTACCGTGCTACCTCGCCTCCCGCGAAAACTTGCAGAATCATTTTAGTACTAAAAGTAGCGCTTGGCAACTCCATTTCTAGATACTCTAAGATAGCTGCAAAAGAAAAATTAAATGGACAAAATTGTAGGTGTCTAGCGCCTATTAAACATGGCATATCACTAATATTAAATATGCAGATTTAGGGAAAGGATTATGTATGCGTTGGGAACTTGCTTGTATGACTAAATAGCTGTTATATGACGGAATTATTTATGCCCGGTAACCTACCACGTGGTGTGAATACCTAGACCATGAAATAGTGTAAAAGCGTTTTGTCAGTTTTGGTAAGCATTATACGGAAAATGTAACTCATATATACGTGCCATACCTACGAGTACCTACTTATTATGCATGCGATTTTCCTAGGCGATAATTGAGACAAAACTCGCACCCATAGTGTTAACATCAAGTCGTCGGTAGGCAGTTAGGCACATATTCGTAAGTTTACATAATATCCGGACCGATATTAAAAGTTTTATGTTTTGCGATTGCATTGCATAATGTATAAAGAAATAAAAATCGTTTTATTGAAGCGTATTTCCATTCCCTGTTTATAAATAATGTTTTCTCTTATTTCATCAGCAACTTAGTTTATTTTTCAATGCAAGGAAGTAGAGCCGGTTCGCGGCAAATGAAAGTTTTGAACGAAACTGCAATCACGTACTTTCTATTCGGTGCCTCAAAACGTCAGCTGACAACGTCTGCTCAGGGTGGGTGGGACAGGTTTCCTACAGAGTTTTACTTACGGAGTCTCATCTCATGAGACAGAAGTGTAAAACAGTGGTAGGTACTGAACTTGTTCCTAGCTGGCAAGATTACTTCGCCGATATGGAGGAACTTTGTGTCAAAGGAATTTAATTCTAGTCATTGAGGTGCGTAGTACATATAAATCAATTTTAGTATTTAAGAATATTATCATCATCTACTTGAGGTCTTTATACTGCTCACTAATAAATTTTTACTAACAATTATGGTACATACATAGTTAGAAATAAAAGAATTATTTTTTATTAAACATATCATGGCCCCCTTAGATAGTACTTATAAAAATCTGTCCACTGAAAAAAGTTACTAAACAATGTTTTTTTCTCAATTGACTTATGTTTAGGCACAAAAGAAAAAAAACGATTAACTATTTGTGCTTTGTAACTTTGTGTCGAGGGGTAGTTGTTCGTAGATCAGTTTGGTAATTCAGTTTTCAGTCACACATGATAATATGAAGTTCCTTCAGGACTTTTAGATTTCTGTTGATTTCTAATTCATAGCACTCACACAATATCTCGGCGTGAGTGAAGGTTATTTGTTCACGATAATGGTTTTCGATAAAATATTGAGTTACTGTGTAAATAAACTGCCTCGGAGTAGTTTTCGATTACAGTTGCCCGCTGCTCATATCCATTTTAAAGCTGAATATGTATGTATTACCTACTGTTGTGCACATTTATTAATAAAAAATATATTCCAGGTGATTTTCTACACACTTGCTAAGTTTCAGTACATTTGAGTAGGTATTTAGTTCTGTAGCAAAACATGTACCAATCACAGTAATTTTTAGGTTCTTACTTTCGCTTTTACCAATTGGCACCTGAGAAAGATTTCGGCATTTCGCATTAGAAAGTAGTAGATCCACTTACAGCTGACGTTGAGTTCCACGGTGGCGTCGAGTTGTTCTCCCTCAGGCATAGCGCGGTTCCACACCACGCAGCGGAAGGTAGCGCCGTCGTCGTCGCGGGCTGGCGTCACGGTCAGCAGGGCCGTGGTGGGCTCCGTGCGGACCTTAGCGTGGATGATCCGTGCCTCCATGGGGTAGGTGGACCCGTCACGGTACCATCTGTTTGAGAAAAGGAAATCATGAATATGGGACCCTTGATTGCTACTTTCAATGAAAAATACCAACATTGCTGCTGTGATTGTAATCTACTCGAGGTTTTTAAGGTTAAAACAATCATTTTAGTATTTTTTATAGTAGTTAATATTGTATCACGTTGGCATTTTAGCGCGTACGAATTTTTGCACGTAAATTTATTCGACCACTAAAACTTTGACCAGAATTTACTCGATAATTTATGGTTTTATTTACTTTTAATTAACCATTATTTACTGGGCAGTGGGTTAGGTATCAATAATTAAATTAAATTTTGGTTTAAATAACGGATTGGTTTTATATTTCATGAAAATATTGTCGAATTCAGGGGTGTTATTCAGTTACGAGGAGTTACGCTATCGCTATTATAAGGCCGCCCATTGTACTAATATTTCGGTGTTTGTGTTTTCCTCTTTTGTTTTTCTCAATCTTGTTGTGCAATAAAGAGTATTTCTATTCTATTCTACAATCAATTACCGACGAACGTAACGACTAGGACCGACAAAGCTTATCTGTGCTGTGAGTAGGTACATACACAATCCAACCAAATCGGCAACACAACCTTGAATAACTTCACCAAAATGAAAGTTAAAATACGCTTACCAATGTTTGAAAGCTAAAATTCCACCCGAGGTAGTTAAGCCATGGATTTTCGAAACAGTCACGCTTGTTTCCAGACTTAATTTATAGAATAGAATAAAAATGTATTTAGCAGGCACATAAAAAGCTGGGGGAAACTTACGCAAAATCACACATATTAAAGGTACAATATAAAACAAACATGATAAAACCAGTACTTTAAAACTGAATGAAAAAACTCTACGTGTAGAGTTTAGCAGGCTTTGAGTATAAATATGTATGTATCAACTACCTACCATTGCTAAAGTTAACGGGATATTTACCATGATTTGAGTTTTGAGTTCTCCAATATTTCGGCACAGTTACATGCGAAACCGGTGGTAGTGTTAATATTCGTAGCAAAAGACAAAGAAAGAGGGTAGATCGATATATCTGCCAATAAAAACTAACTCGCAGTGACTTTAGTTGTTCCGTGATCATGGCGCATGTAACTGTGCCGAAATATTGGAGAACTCAAAACTCAAATCATGGTAAATATCCCGTTAACTTTAGTGTTGTAAATAACCATGATAGTTTCAAAAGTTTTACCTACCATTGTTTCTTTAAAAAACCTTTTCTTCTAAGCTTTCCATTCTGTTACCTTTCCAAGTTATTTGCTTTCATCACCTACGTAGCATTTGCTTGAGAGAAACATGCCAAAGGCTGAACCGGTTTTGGTGGAAATAAGATCAAGTAGGTATACGGGTTCAGCTTGGAGAGCTCGCCGACCATCTCAGACACTCGATCGTTGGGTATTCAAGTATTAGGTAGTAGGTCTTACAGAGTAGAGTCCGAGCCTAGCCTGTGAAATCTAGGTATTAAGGTCTACAACGTGTAAATATTAGATCTACAGATTATTTCCCTGTGGATGCGGTGGGCCGACAGCTTTGTTTGTCCCCTTGTTCCATCCTCGCTCGTACAACAACTTTTTTGCTAATGATCCCATATTGAATTTGAAATGAAGGTTTAACTATAAAGTTATTGAAACCTGAATTGGTCCACGCCGACAACGGTCAAAATTCAATCAAATCTAACTCCCAGTGTGTAGGCAAGGTAAACTTTTATAGTGAAGAAGTTAAAATTGTGGATGCGCGATCGACCCTAAAACAGTGGCTTGTAGAAAAATCCTTTTATGATTTCTGTGAATTACGGATATTAAATGTTAATTCACGATTAATAATTCATTTGATGTAATATAATTATAAATTATTATTATAATTATATTTTAAAATAATTTAATTTTATTAATTCAATCATGTAGTCAACTTATTACTTGAACTTCATAGTAGGTTAGGTACCTACCTATGTATATATATTATTTGACCTGTAACTTGTAATTTTATGAATAAATACTATTATGAACTGTGAAGTAACAGTAGAAATTGTAACTGTAAATCCCGTTTGCATCATGCAGTGACGAGATATAAGTATCAATGCAAAATGGAATAATTAAAATACATAGCAGGAAGAACCAATTTTTAAGCCGACTTCGATAAAAGGAGGCGGCTCTATTTTCGGCTGTATGTATGATCGTCGATTTCTTCGTCAATTAATGGACTGATTTTGATACAACACTAAAGTTACTAACGGGATATTTACCATGATTTGAGTTTTGTGTTCTCCAATATTTCGGCACAGTTGATCTGATTAAGTTTTATCTGATTCTGATAATTCTTCCGCTATTTATAGAGAATCATCAGCAACAGCGGGACAATTAAAACAAACCTTCATACGAGTTCGGAAAAATAAAGATTATAAGTTTTAATCTTAACTACTTATTTATTTCGTAATAAACTTAATTATTGAATGTACCTTTGCAGCCACTAAATACATAATTTCATTGAAATTCTCGTACACTGTAGGTACAGCTTGTACTAGATATGTAAATTTTCACTGTAAATTGGAATATCAATCAGATTGCAATTAGCTATGTCTAGCAATCTACCATCTACATAGTTGCATACTATTATGAAGTACCTACCTAACCTACTAAGACGATTTTACTGAATTCATTATGAGTGTAAGCGGGTTAACAATGAACCTTGTTTGTGTTGGAAAAACACCAACTTTCCATTCCTTAACGAGGGACTTCAGCAGGGTGAATGCGGTTGGCGTTGGGCTCGATGAAGTCCCTCGATAGGGATGAAACTTTGGTGTTCTTCTAACCTGCTTACGTTCATAATGATTTCACTGAACTATACTAGTTTCTGGAATCCTTAAAACTTTTTGTAAACAAAGGGGTTACAATACCATACCAATGCAATATTGACGGAAAATATCTTACATACGACGACACGCTGCTGGTATAATCGCTCGGAGCGAAACGCACAAGCACAGATTAGGTAATGTTACTAAGAACAAGTTCGAAACACCTACAATTTTTGGTTTTGAAAGCTAATTAATTTCATTAGTTTTTCGTCAGTTTTCGAACTCGAATTTGAATCTTTTTCGCTGCGCATCTGCAATTAGGCGTTTGTGTTTTTTTTGTGCTTTTTTAGTGTTACCTTGTTGTTTTCTGTTATCGTTATTGGTTTTCATTCATTTGATGAAAAAAAAAATATTTTTAATGATTAATTAAATGAACTCAAGACTTAGACGATCATTCGCCCGATCTTAATGAACAGATGTGAAGCCTGCCCCAGAAAGAAGAACATAAGCTTCTGGTGACAGAGTGAAAAGTGCTCAGGAAGATCCTAGATCCAGTCCGACGAGAAACGGATCCTAGAGGGTGCGGATAAAACGGGAGATCTCTGAACTAGTAGCCGAGTCAACAACATTGGTGAAACAAAATCACACAGGCTGAGCTGGATCGGCCACGTGCTACTAATGTAGGAAGATCGGGCTGCAAAACGGGCGTTCCTTGGAGCACCGGTCGGCCTAAATAAAGGTGGAAGGACGAAGTGGAGCAGGACCTTCGTTCACTTCAAATCTTCGCACCGGACTGGATGGAGGCGACGCAGGACAGAAGCCAGTGGTGTTCTAATTTTCATTTTATTCTATCTACATATACAATGAATAAATCCACTCCTCTGTAGAATAAAGTCCGATCTGTAGAGTATCAACTTTACAGATCGACTTTATTCTACGAGGTAGGTAGTGGAAATATAAAAAACTTTCTTTATAGAAGAAAAACCTAATTATATTGAATGGGACCCCAGACATTTGCAAACTCCATCGTACTTTTTCGAAGGTTTTTACTAGTAGCTAATACCCTGCGGAAAAATATCGTTCGATCATTCAGTGCTTACCTATCATTGAAATAAAATAATGGTAAATAAGTATTATGACATCTGTATTTTTTTAAATACCCTTGGACAGACAGCAGCGAGTTTTTACTCTATGCCTGGACAAATAAATTTTAATGGAGCAAACGGACCGATTAAAAATTCCCGGATTATAAAATACGAGTTACACGGGAATTGGAACATCAAAATAATCCTGTACATTATAGTGTATCCTGGTTGCAATTTTTGACGTGTATTCGCAGCTTCCCGTAATCCGTAATACTAATAAATAAATAAATAATGCTGGACAATCCGCACAGCATCATCTAGCCCCTAGCTACGCAGAGCTTGTGTTATGGTTACTAGATGACTGAGATGAATAATACAATACATTCGACGGCAGAAAGCGGAAATGTCGTATCTCAAAAATTGGCCTAAATGACTTATAACTTTATTGTTGATAAGCAAAAAAAGCCGCGTCGAATGGTCTATGTCTCGTCCTTCTACGATGAAAACATTTTATTATACGCCCTTGATTTTTTCCAAGTTTTTATACTACTCACACGACTAATTGCTGTAAATAAAGAAAAAAACGCAACTTTTACAATACGTCCAGTTTACAAAATAGTTACGACATTATTTTTCTATTACGGACATTGATTTAAAAGAGATACAGAGTTAAAAAACAACACTTTCCCAAATGCTCCCAAAAAAAAAAAAATTATATCGAATTTGGTTTTATGATGCGTTCATAGAAAACAGTTCACGATTTGCGCCAAATTACTTTTGTGTTAATTTTATTCTTTATAAAACGCAGAAAAAATTCAAAATCTCAAAATAATTTGAATCTTGCACCAACCCGTGACGATCACCCTTAGAGCACAAAGGGAAAAATCTGTAAAACACACAATAGTAGGTTAATTCACAAAATAATTATTCTCGCAATAGACTAAACCCTTTAGGTTACTTCCCGTTGATCTAGAATTATGAAATTTGGCAAGATGCATGGTTTTATAGCACAGGTAAAGGGAAAAATCTGTAAATTTGTAGTTGATTCTCAAAAATATTTTTGATTCTCGCAAGGGATCAAAACCCTAGAATCATGATATTGGGCAAGAAAAAAGGTCTCATAAGTATACGGAACCCTCGGTGCGCGACTCTGATTCACACTTGACGCTTTATTATGCCTATATCACCAACCAACACCCGTATCCTTATCCGGGCAATGGTTCCACGACACCGGAGAAACTTCAGACGGTATAAGGTGTGTAGATATTTTTGTTAGTCATAGATGTCTATGCAGCAGAAAAATTGTTAAGATTATCTGCAAAATTGGAACGATTTAGTCTATATTGCCGACACTTATCCGGTTTTTTCAGACAAAAACCGGAAAAATATCCCTAGAGGCGTGAGTCAGTGTGTGCGACATGTGAGCCAGCGATTTAGCTGGATTTGTCAGGATTACACCTAACTATATTAGTCTTGTTTACGACGATTTATCCAACTATTCAAGTTATTCTGTTTTGTACGAAGGATTACATCGCTCAAGCTGTCTCATCCATCACCGGCGAAGAGCCTTGCAGCCCGAAAAAATATTAATAATGAATTCGCCAGCATATTTTTACGGAATTATGATTAATCATATTGATCTCTTGCTGAAAATCGCAAAGGTACCATACATATGTGCGTAAAAAATCTGACGTTGTAACTTTCAGAATTATCATCTTTTAGCTCACGTGTGAAGAGAGAGTAATTGTTCCAGTGTATCACAACACTAAGTAAGTAAAGTCTACGTTTGTGATACTCTTTTATCTCTACTAGGTGAAAAGATAGAATTGTTGTAGCGTACCACAAAGTCAACTCTGACATCGTGACACATTGAATCTCTAATTGGTGAAGTTTACACATTACCTAATCTGTGCTTTGTCATAAGGTAAGTATTATACATACCTTCATAATTACGTATAAGGTATTTGTCGAAGGTAAAAAGTAAAATCAAAGGATTGATCCTTACTTGATGACAGGTTCAGGCGATCCCCCAGAGCTGGAGCAGGTGAGGTTAAGCTCCCGGCCTTCATACGCCTGTGCGTGAGACCCTGGGGACAGCAGGGGCGCCCTGGGCTGCGTGAGCACCGTCAACGCATGTCCCTGGGCGTGCAGGTTCCTTCCTGTGCCCCCTGCTTTTATCCTGCACTCGAATCTCCCGTTGTCCCGTTCGTACGACACGTTGGCAACCATCAGGTCGAATCGGCCCTCAGTGGGCTTGTAGATTACTCTGCAAAGGATAATATGAATTAAACATCTCTGTTTAGTTTTTGAATGTGACCGCATTATTTGTTCATCATCATCATCATCATCAGCCCGTATACGTCCACTGCTGAACATAGGCCAGGAGTGGAAGGTCTTCCCACACTCCGTTTCGCATTGCATCGCGGTCCACTCAAGAACCTTTATTATTTGTTCTTGTGAGTATATTTTTTCAGAAATTATCGGAGAAAGTAGAAAAATTGCAAGAAGCGGATAACAGTTTCCAATCATTCACAAAGCTCGCTTCGCACTTGGTTTCATCTGTTTGTCCACCGAAAGCGCACCATCTTCTGCGTCTTTATTACTCGAAATAGATAAGTAGATCATTAAAATTAAGTTTACCAGCCTCTGAATGTGAAACTACCTACCTTGGTATCAAATATTCAAACATAAGATACATTTAAATTACAAAGTCGTTTTAAATCTCTATATGATTTATTTTCTTAGTAATAGAATCAAATAAATTAGGTAATATTGTATATTTGCTCCAGTTAAATTATAAAAGCTTGTCAAAATTTTGTTTCCAAATTACATAATATTTACTGTACCGTACATTTACTGTAGATAAATAAAATATAGGGCACATCATGATAGAAGCAAATATCATTTTAGAAATCAAACCAAGTATAATTCGGCCCTAAACCAATTATCCCTACATAATACCGGTAAAGATTTTAGGATAAGGTAGTAGGTACCTACTATTATTATCTAGCCTCATTTCTGAACATTATAATATTATCTACACCTACACCTATTTTATAAACGCCGCTAGGACAGGATCATCACGCAACCAATATTATTTTCGGGACAATAAAAAATCATGGTACCGTAACTTAATTTTCGGACTCCGCGTTTTTTAATTTCAGATGTTCGAATAAAATCATTTAGGCATGCTTACCTGCTCAGGCTAGCGATTTTTTCCCAGTGACAATAAGACAGGAGCGCTGTGGCGTTTATTACGGGAGGCATAGGTATTATGTCCAGCTGTGGACTATAATACGCTGATTATGATGCATAAGGTGGGCTCGGTATCAGTAATCACTGTATAGGTAAATACAAGTGATTAGTCTGTCACTGTTTATTTTCAGACATATTTTACATTTGCTGTCATTTTTGACATTTGCTGTCATTTTGACATTCGCCGAATTTCATTGATTCAATTATATTATATTTTCTCTGCAACAAGACAACTGAGAATAAGCGACTATCTATAGATGAATTCAGAAACGAGGTCCCCTTTTCTAATAGATTGCGAAGGATAACGATAAGAGACAACTCCTGCGCATAATATCAGCCAGTTAGTAAAGGTTAGGTTAAGACTTAATCCTCAGTATACTTGGTGTACTCACTGGTAGTTAGTCTCGAGCGGTATGTTCCCGATAGCTACATTGTCGTGTCCGCTGGCGGTGCTCCGAACCCAGTAGTATGTGAGCGGGTCTCCGTTGGCAGGCTCCAAAGAGAAGCGGCACTGCATCGTCACATCGTCGCCTTCTCTTGCATCGTGCTGCTCGTCTTCTGCTCTTGATATGCTCACTGTGAACAAATTCGTAATTATATAAGCGTACAGGAAGTTCCAAGCGTAGTTTTATAATACCTAACTACTTGTAAGGGCATTGGAAATAGTTTACATTGTTTGTGAATGTATCAAAAAATGTACTCCCCTCTTTATATAGGCTTCTGATTTACTTTCTTATTTAAACGACGACGCTCTGTAAGTTTTTAAACATGGAGCCGCACAAAAATTAGGATGGCTCGATCTTTGTATAACCATAGAGTTTATTAATTCGAACCTCAGAAATAATTCTTGCCTAGCGATTTTTACCTACATTTAAACGTGTGTCAGTAAAAAGCCGTCGTATTTTAGATCCCTGCGGAAATGGGAACGAAGCCTTATAAAGTACTCAGCCGTTTTCGTTCACTAGTTTGTAATCAAACGAACCAACGTTTAAACCAATTGTAATAATTTGGCTTTTTCAACTTGGAAAATTATGTCTTTTTATGTGGTTTGTAAGCAATTATGTCGATGGCAACGATTATATCGAACCCATAAATATAATATGAGCACGAATTACAAAGGTATCGTTATCGTAGGACTGACAACGAGTAGGCATGTTATTAGTCGTTGACTAGTTGAGTTAATGGATAGATGTTTTTATGACATATTTTTGTTACAAAATGTTATAATATGTAAACATACGTAACCAAATTTAATCTTTTTATTTTTTTATCTGTAAATAAATAATATTGGACAATTCACACAGCATTATCTAGCCCCAAGCTAAGCAGAGCTTGTGTTATGGGTACTAGATAACTGATATACATAATACAATATATTACATAGATAGATATTTTTTAATATACATAGATAAACGACCAGAACACCCTGAACAAATATTTGCAGATCATACATATATTTGTCCCGAGGCGAGAATCGAACCCGCGACCTTCTGCGTCGTAGGCGGACCTTCACCCACCGCACCACATCGGTCGTCAATCTGTCTTTTATTGTTTATTATTACATCTCTGATAAATTTTATTAAGCCTAACATTATAATAACGAGGCAGAATGGAGCAATTATTTTATTATTAAGACCTATTTATTGTACCGATATTCCTGCAAATAAATGATTTATGATTTATGTTTGACAAAGACCAAAATAACTTTACCCACATATTTTCAATAACCGATTCGGTTTACCTGGATAACAAATGGGTTATTCATTTAATTTTTCAATTTATTGTTAACATCTTTTTTTCGTCATTATTAAAAATAGAAACATATTAGAACTATTAAGTATTTACAATTGAGCTAACTGCGGAATGTTTCAATTGCAAACAATCTACAGGTAGCTCAACTGATCCATATCAATATCAGTTGGAAGCGTCCCTAAGACGCGCTGGCTGTATTGCCCCGCTGTATGGCAATGCTGATATTTATTTTATTGTTAGTTTAATTCCTCATATATTTGGACTTTCTACCTTTATCCTATTCGACTTAATTAAAGCATTAAACAGTTAAAATGTCCTTCAGAATTTCTGATTAACTGTTTAATTTATAGTATTGCCTGGAACCTAAATATATTAGGTACGTTATGTTCTACAACTCTATATTTGAAAAGCGGTGTCCATGAAAAACTAGTAACAAGTAAGTCCCCATGTAAAATTAAAACCCTGTAAACCTAAAATAGCGTATTAATAGGTAAAAATTGTCCTTTTTAGCCTCATTTCTGAACAATACTTAACCTTGTAAGTTATTGCTTGTGACTTTTCTTTCTTCAGTACGTATCTATATTTACAATTACCCTTTGAAAAGAGGTAAGAAAATTACTAGGTTAGGCGCTGAGCTCTTTTTGAGATTTTAGGGACGACATGCAGACATGTGGGGTAAAAGAGATAGAAGGTAAACCGTTTAACAAGATTCCATCTCTTTTACACCTTATGAGCGTCTCACGTCTTTGTGGCAACGCCACAGTAGGGTTGATAATAACGAGATTGGGTCTCGGCATTAATTATTTTATTTCATCATCATCATCATCATCATCATCAGCCCATACACGTCCACTGCTGGACATAGGCCTCCCCCGTACGACGCCACAAATAGCGGTCCTGAGCCGCCTCCATCCATCGACTCCCTGCGACCGCTACGATGTCGTCGTATTTGCATAAAATAAAAATGAGCTTCGAATCCATAAAACATTTGGGTAAGTTGAATCAAGACGGAAATCGGAATCGTATGGCCCAGTGCTTCCTTTCTTATTGGATCAGCGTGTGGGTAAGCGCCCAGGACGCTTGTAGATTTTACCTATATAATAATATTATGTATTTTTGTACCTTAGTACAATATATTATTGTTAGTAAAATAAAGTGTAAGAGAAAAATTATATTATTTAGGTATCTAGTTCATGTCATGAGAGTCGCACAACAATTACATACTATTTATAGTACACCTCATTCCCAATAGATAACATCAATTTCTTGTTATCGTAGGTATGGGACGAAACAAGGAATGCGTAGAGATAGGATACAAATAGCGCTGTGCAGAAACTTCTAGCTCCAGCAGTTGTTTCTATATCCAGATTATATCAGGCCCTTAAAATGTGACTACTAACGCGTGCTAACCCTAAGATGTCACCCAATGGAGGACGCAACGGCGGCGGCGGCAGCGCGCGGGCGCAGGGTCATTGACACGAGGTCGCGTGCGTGTTGAGGCTTCTGAGCGGCTACCTACGGACGAAGGCACGTCACAGCATACTTATTAGTCAATACGATCGTCAAGTCGACTGCAGAAACTCAAAAAGCCAGTACAGAATAAAAATAGTGCCTTTAAAAAGCTTCTGCTTTTGAATAGTTGAAATGTAGAGTATGTATGTGTAGAGTGTGTTTGAATAGTTGAAATGTAGAAACTCCCAAGTAGAGTCAGATCAGAAAAACAGTCAAAGGACTTCTCATACATACAGCATGTCTACAGATCATTTACAACTTCCTCTATCTAATTTACTGACACCTACTACGTGAACTGCAGAAGAAGCCAAATCCAAATCTTGAATAAAGAAATAAAAATGAAATAAAGTTTATTTTATTAACACGCTCTTATCGGTTCTTACGAACAAAAAACTGCAGGAATTTCATCGCGACCAGCTGTTTTTGTGTGAAGCACTAAGATTCCAAACTTTATACATACCTACCTCCTTGCTAAAATAATTCAAATGAAAAGGGTCGACATAAAATAATTTGAAAGGTAGTTATGTAAGCAAAATAGAGCACTTTCGAAAGTAAAATTGTTTAGGTCCTTTCTCATAAGTATTATAATGAAATATCGCATTGTGCTTGTTAAGTGTATGGTACTTTTCAAAATACGACCAAACGATCGAATGTAACTTACAATTTGTTTATTTTTTACGACTAGCTGTTGAACTTTTTTCTTCATTTGTATTGTGAACAAAGACCGACAGTGTGAAATGAATATTTGCTAAATCCTTGGAATGGAAACTAGTTTGCCTATCTCATTTTGTGTATTATTGTACCTAATCTACTATTCGTGACCGCTATTCGTGGCGTCGTCGCCGCGTCGTTTGGGGGAGGCCTATGTGGATGTATACGGGCTGATGATGATGATGATGATGTACCTCCTACTCTCTTCAGTCTATCCGAAGAGGTTTTATTAATATCAGAGTTCGTACTGCACAGAATAAATACATTTAACTTAACTTTTTTACTGTCCTTACTAATGATCTGCTGATCAAAGAGAATACGCTACTTACGAGGATATTGTCTGTGGCTGGGCGCAAGGTTCTGCCCATCCCGAACACGTAAGTGAAGACGCCTGTTCTGGCAATTACCTAAAATATCGTATCTTAGGTACTTATTATAATTCATGCTACCTGTTTTATTATTTTATCAAATGTTTGTATTTAAACAACCTGTGTGTTGTGGAGGCAAACAAAAATATCACCTACACCACTCGCGAAAGATGGTAAGAATCAGGGGGCTTACTCAGAAAGGAAAAGTTGAAGTTTCTTATTCGTTTTCGAACCAACTATTATGTCGCTTGTATAAGATTAGCGTTTGCACAAAAACGAATCGGAAACTTCGATTTCGTTTTTACGAGTAGAGGCCCTGAATCAGAATCAATAACTTTATTTCTTATACTTGCAAAATAAGAACTTAGACAATTCAAATAAGAAATAAGGTGTTATTGATATTACACTTTTTGTCAATTTTGTGTTAGCTATTTACAAATCAAATTCACAAAAGATCTCCTAAAAACATTCACGTAGGTTAGGTTAGCTACCTATCTACGTGTAGGTACTCTACCTAAATTCTTGTTTATACTCCACTTAAATACCTTTGTTCACTAGATCTTAATGGGAAGCGAGATCAAGATCGACAGATCAACTGAAGGTGGTAGGTCCTCATAATGAGGGCATTCAAAACTATAGGCTCTTGACTTACGCCAATCCATGTTTCTAGAGTAGGTAAATAAATAATTAAATAATGTTGGACAGTGCACACAACATCATCTAGCCCCAAGCTAAGCAGAGCTTGTGTTATGGGTACTAGATAACTGATAAACATAATATAATATATTACATAGATCGATATTTTTTATTATACATAGAAAATACCCAGGGCACCCGAGACAAATATTTTGCAGATCGTACAAACATTTGTCCCCAGTATAACCTTAACAATGTAGATAGAGCAAACAATTATACATACGTTGTTATGTTTGGTGGATGATTTTCCTTCAAGCTATTTTCCAAACTTACATACATATCCTACCTATCCCGTAGGCTCCATTCTATAAATAGGTATTCAACCAAATAGGTAGATAGCTACTTTTTTGAGAAAAGAAAGTAACTAACCACATTCTATGATATTGAAAATAAATAATGCTGGAAAATCCACACAGCATCATCTAGCCCCGAGCTAAGCAGAGCTTGTGTTTTGGGTAATAGATGGCTGATATACATACATAATACAATACATAGGTACACAGAGAGATCTTTTTGTCATACATAGCAAATACCCAGAAATCTTGGAACAAATATTTGCAGATCGTACAAACATTTGTCCCAACACAGGAATCGAACCCGCAACCTTTTGCGTCAAATAACTAACATTCCTAAGCCCATGGGTTTGTTTGAGTTGGAATTAGGGTTACCTTTCATGCGGATTTATCCGGTTTTAGGCAGGTTTTATTAGGGTTGTTTTTTTCCACATTTCAGGACTAAAATAAGAAACTCTCATTTTGTTTGTTACCTAACGATATGATATTTTAAAATATTTCGGTTATTCTAACTCGGCGAAATAGGAAAGTACCGATGAACCTATCTAGGTTCAGATTGCAGAAGTCAGAAAACATGTTTTCCATTATCACCAGCTGGGGAGCTCTGTACTGGAAAATTAATATTTACTCTAAGTTCAGTTTATTTAGTTTGATCAACAAACTTAACCGACAATTTTTGAACTAGAGATCGTTTGTTTCTTTAAAAACCAAATCTCTCTTTGTAGGTACTTATTATCAAAAGTTACTAAAAATTATAAATTCAGGCAATCGTCCATTTTTAAGGTCTGGCAAGATGGTTTATTTTAGGGCACGCCACAAAAGAGAGAAAAAAGAGGTACGTTATATAAAAAATATACCTACTTACTAAAAGCTGCAAATATGTCAAATAAATTCATCAAAAATCCTTTGAACTAAAAATCGGGTTTTTTCGTTTATCGCAATATTGCTTTCAGCGAACTCTTCTCAGAAGGCCTGTGGAAGTATTATTATTTCAAAGTACTGTCTACCTATTAAACGAACACTGTAGCCCAATCGTCATGTATGGACTATATGTAAATATACATATACTAGAAAGAAAAATGTTTTGCATTTCCCTTTTCTACTACCGCTATTTATCTACAAAGAGACCCTACTACTCTACGAAGGTTAGTACATACTTGGTTAAAAAGAATTTAAAGTACTTTTGCTACGGGATTCGGGACGATTACATGTTTTTTGTTTTTCTCTCTGACGTAAGTCCAGTCAACGAAGGATTGTGGATACAAAGATCGAAAGCAGAAAGTTCGACTTCGGAACTTTGTTTAGACTAGTTAGTAGACAAACATACCAAACTTCTGTGAGGTAAGCCCTAGGGGAGGAGGTACAAAGAAGGTCCCGTTTATTAGTAATTATGTAGTAGTATACGAGTATGTACATACATAAGATGTAAATTTACTTTAAACAAAGTCATTTCATATTAACAACAAACCGGGTTTTACATAAAAGAGAAGCACGACCACCTACCCTGTCCGCAAAATGCCACCAAAAGTTTACAACTCTCCCTCTACAAAGAGAACTGCCTGTTGTTTGCTGACGCATGCCATGCCATCATCGGTTATGCATGCACACTTCTAGCACCATGAATCTGCATAAATCCTCAACGTACCTACGACCTGACTCCGCTAACGTGTTAATATCTATGACGTTTATTTTTGCTCGACTGCCTAGAATGAGCTTGCATTGGTGTATTTTTTGTTATTTGTAGCCGATACTGTCCCACAGGTACGCAAAGGCCGCCCGTTTCTCTTTTAACTGCTCGCGCTGCTAATAACCATGTGTATTTTAAACCCACTTTAAGAAAGGAGGATGTTCTCTCCTTCTCGACAGTATTTTTTTTGTATGTACATGTTAGGCGGTATTTACGCCAATTATGGACCGATTTTGAAAATTATTTCACTATTTTATAGAAAATGATTCCAAGGTGGTCCCATAATTTTTTTATCCCCAAGGTATTTATCCCTCAAAACTTAAAAAACAGTGTAAAAGTGAAGGATTCGAAGTCGATTAGTAGGTCTTTGAAAACAATCAAATTATGGCAATGAGTGGTAACAAACAGTTTCCCTGGCAACGGGCGTAAACAAGATAGGCCTACCTATCTTGTTTACGCCCGTTGCCAGGGGTTTTTAAAAACACGCCAAATTATGTATTGCCATTATTGTTTACCTTTCTATTTCCATGATCACGGGCCATATAGTGGCCCCCTCCCTTTTTTTGGAGGCATGCTTGGGGCCGAAGCCAAAAGCACAGAGACCTTTTATGAGAGTTAAACGTAAAGGCGATTATAATTATATTTCTCATGTATTTTTTAAACTTTAGTCTAAATGGTTTCTATGATTTTATTACCATATAGCATAACACCCGAGTTGATACATCTACACCTGCACAAAATATAGAATTTCAGGAATTATGTAGTAACTCACTAATTAATTTAGATCCTGACTGACCGTACTCATTGGTACTTTTGATCGGCACACCACACATGCCAAGAAAAGAATTTTCCGATTTATTTTCTGACTTCCGGAACCTCGGACAGAGTTTTTCGTTCCATTTACAAATTTTTACATTCGATAAAGACCATCATTGATTCAATTTTGTTGTAAATATGAACCATTCAGATAAATCTTCTCTTCAACGTTTCACAGAAAAAGTTTTCAGTAAAATACCTTACTTCAGTTAAAATTATCTATCCGGAAATACAGAAATAAAGAAAACTTTTTTATTTATTTCTTATGAAATATTGAATATATAAAAGCGGGTCGAACAAGTGTTAAACAGTTTGTTCAAGAAGAATATATTCCTACCTACCTACAATAGTGTATGAAAGAACATGCTTACAAAAACTTATTTTAAGGCGCTGCATTATTATGATAGTTAGAACCTAGGTACTTTACTACATAAGTATAGCCACTTTGCTTTATAGAATTATCGATAATTTGTACTCTAGCCAAATTCGATGTGAAATGCTTGTAAACAAAAACCAACTACAACAAAAAAGCCAAAATATTTATGCTTTCATGTCATCGAGTTGTTATATCAATGTTTATGATCGAGACACGCGAGACGCGTTAGAGCATCAGCTAAGTTTGGGAAGAAACGAACGACGCAGCAGTGGGTTGTATCTTGGCAAGTCTAACATTACAGACAAATACAAGGATGTAAACATGCCAAGACAAAAATGAAATGATTAAAAAAACAACAGTTTAAGATAAGAACTTCTATGAAAGGGTATCTATGATGAACTCAGCTCTTTTAATGATGTAGCTAAGCTAATATGTGAACGAACTTGGCGTTTTTTTCAAATTTATGTTTTTGGTAATATATTATTTGGTATTATATTTGAAATATACAGGCATTTCATAAGCTGATGCGGTCGATTTTTTAATTAGTTCACTTTGGAGGCACTGATCAGTAGTGATCACTGATACCGGTAATCGGTTCCAACTCTTCAAGATGATAATTGCAGGGGTAATCTCAAATCGACAAGGATTGAAATAGCTTAGGTACCTTTAAAATACACGACCACAAATTTAATCGGTTTGTTTACACACATTTCATATCGTATTAAGCTGAAGGATACCTATACGGTCTATCTGCCTGGTTAGATTAGGTAGTTCTAATTGTTTTCGTTTCATAAGAAAAATCTAATAGAAGAGGATCCATCCGGGAGCGAGCATACTGTATGTAAAGTAAACCATGCCGGTCAAAAGGTTAATAAAATTGTGTTGAAATTAACCGCTTATTTGTGCAAAATCCAAGAAATTGTAATCAGAATCCAGTTGAATTCACCGACGCAAAAACATTATTCATCGTAAATACGACCTAAAATACGGTTTTACAGTGCACAAAAATATTTTTTTATTTCCAATGCATGAACATTTTAGCCACTTTGACGGGTGTTGCTTTAAAATTTCATTATTTAATCGGCCTTCCATAGAATTTAAAAGATGCATTCTATCATACTTACAAAAGGCTCTTAATTATTCATCTAACTTCGTCTAACGTCAGAATCAAGAATCAAAAACTGTTTATTTCTTTGAAAATTATCATCAGAATGTCAAGTCAGTGGCAACGGTTTTGTCTCATCAGAATGAGACAAACACTTCCCAATCTAACAACTTCAAAATTATAGAGTAAATAAAGTTTTGTTTATTTTGTTATACATTTCTAAGATTTTGTTGCACAATTCAAACAATAATAAAAGGTAATGGATTCATGTCCCTATCCTACTGAAAGGAAGTGATTTTGGTTTGCGGAGATCTTTAATTAGGGAAGGTTACGTCCAGCGGTGGACCTCGCTTGGCGGGTATGATGATGATGAAGTGAGTTCAGCACGATTAAATTACAAACAGTAGCTTTATTGTACCTAGTACACTTGAAACACGTGTTTCGTATTATAATGGTGTGACATAAGTGGGAAACGAAACGTTGTGAGAAGCCGTTCATTGTGGAGCGTAAGACGAGACCGTGTGACCATGCAGGCGGTTTCGAGTTCTCGCCTCTTCGTGCTGAATAGATATTGGGAACATAGCAACGACTTTTTACTCTAAGCACATGTTGTATTCAATAGGTACATTTTGCAATAATACGTGCATACCTGCACGTTGCACTGAATAACGCCGTCGCCCCGTGCCGCTTAGCCTGAATTGAAAACTACCTTGGAAACATGTACTAATTTACTAAGTTACTCTACCATAGAACCTCCATGCTTCCAATAGCCCTGTAAATCATCATCCATCGAGCATCATAAAAAATGGCGAAGAAAATATGGTGGTACAATGTATAGATCTTTGTCACTTGTGTCTTACCGCTTTGAGATACCAGAACAGTTGTACGTGATTTTAAATAATATGGCGTGTTTTAAAAAACGATAAACCGTCTTCATATTCCCTTTTACACTTATTTTAAGTTTTGCGGGATAAATACTAATCCCCTTGGGTTAAACATTTTATGGGACCCCTTCGGGATCATCTTCTATAAAATAGTGAAAGAATTTTCAAAATCGGTCCATAATTGACGGAAATATCGAGTACCATACATAAAAAAACTCACAGTCGAATTGAGAACCTGCTCCTTTTGAAGTCGGTTAAAAATACGAACACTTGAGAGTTTTACAACGTAACCCCTCTATTCTCTATGGTTCTTCACTTCTTTACACTTATGAAAATGCTAGCAATTAATATCAAACACAAACTGAGTTCGAAAAGTTGTGAGATTTTATCAGATGAAGGCGAAAGTTAGTTCTGAAGTGAGTTTCAGATTTCCCTCAATCTCGTAACGCCAGACGTTGGAATGCGCGTTAAACATATATACATAAATAATGCTGGACAATTCACACAGCATCATCTAGCCCCAAGCTAAACGGAGCTTGTGTTATCGGTAGATACTAACGAGATAACTAATTTATTAATGAAGTACTAAATACATTAAACTACATAGATATTTTTTATTATACGTAGGAAACACCCAGAACAATTATCTGCAGATCATACAAATAGTTGTCCTGAAGGGGGAATCGAGCCCACAACTTCTTGTGTCGCAGGCGGCCCGCTGCGTCGCAGAGATTGAATATGATTGATTAGGTGCCTATCAGTTATGTTTCCTGATCCCAATCATCCTCTCGGATTATTCAGAATGTGGCAGTTGGTGCACATGGCCAAGCCAATATGCCTGCAGAATGTTAAAAATAACAAGGCAGCCGAGAACTAACGTAGTTTTGGCTTAGCTAGCATAGCTGACGCAGTTTTTCATACATTGTGCAGAGTTACATTACCTAATCTGTGGCAGAGTGCAAACTAGACAAACTATCATACTATTTGTAGTATGAAAGTTTGTCTAGTCTAGTTGTAGTAGTTAAGTAGTCTAGCTTGTCTAAATAGTATGAAAAACAGCGTTGCTATATACAGGCTGTTTGGTATTGCGAGTGACATAATTTGTTTTTTCATTATTTGGTATGGGTTTAGTTTGGGACCTGAAATAACATATAGGTTAGTTTCCATCCCGATAAAAAGCGGGCGAAGGCGCGGGCAGCAGTTAGTTCCCAATAATTCCGCCTTGGGTAAAATTTTTGTTTTATCTGCAAATATTCGTCTCGGATATTCTGGGTATTTACTATGTATAATTAAAAATATTTATCTATGTATTATATTGTATTAAGTATATCGGTCATCTAGTACCCATAACACAAGCTCTCCTTAGCTTGGGGCTAGATGATGATGTGTGGATGGTCCAGCATTATTTATTATTTATTTATTTAATTTAAACATGGCCGAGATGACCTCGTTGTATACGGCATTCTCAAGAGTGGGCAAGCCAGATTGATTGCTTCTTGAAATATTCATTTTATGCGCACAAAACAGATGGCTCAGAAATTATGCCCAACATTATTTATTTATCATCAAAGATAAACATTATTTATAGGAAGCCAGCACTGCTACTTTAAACCATATTCCTTTGCAATGGAGGTGGTTTTCTTTGAAGTTTCTAGGTGTTTACTGGATTAACCCAATTTAGAAAATAAGGTCAGAGATTGTTTTAGTTATGTAACCTTCCCAACTTCCTACAAATGGAATCATTTGAATTGTAATACTCTTGACTTGACTTTGAACTTTTGAGTCAAATCAATGTTAGTATGAATACTGGTCAAGATGTTAATCCCTCCCTACCAACTTTTAAAAACATAAAAGCACTTTTCTTCCTCAATTCGACATCAGTAAACAGTGCTATAAAGCATTTGGTGCTTCTGTCTGTATACTCAGTTTTAATAATTAGGCTTTAGTATAATAATTTCATCAGAGAATTTTCAGGAACAAAAAAGTTAAATTGAAGGTAGGTATTTATTTTCTGACTTCCGGAACCTCGGACAGAGTTTTTCGTTCCATTTACAAATTTTTACATTCGATAAAGACCATCATTGATTCAATTTTGTTGTAAATATGAACCATTCAGATAAATCTTCTCTTCAACGTTTCACAGAAAAAGTTTTCAGTAAAATACCTTACTTCAGTTAAAATTATCTATCCGGAAATACAGAAATAAAGAAAACTTTTTTATTTATTTCTTATGAAATATTGAATATATAAAAGCGGGTCGAACAAGTGTTAAACAGTTTGTTCAAGAAGAATATATTCCTACCTACCTACAATAGTGTATGAAAGAACATGCTTACAAAAACTTATTTTAAGGCGCTGCATTATTATGATAGTTAGAACCTAGGTACTTTACTACATAAGTATAGCCACTTTGCTTTATAGAATTATCGATAATTTGTACTCTAGCCAAATTCGATGTGAAATGCTTGTAAACAAAAACCAACTACAACAAAAAAGCCAAAATATTTATGCTTTCATGTCATCGAGTTGTTATATCAATGTTTATGATCGAGACACGCGAGACGCGTTAGAGCATCAGCTAAGTTTGGGAAGAAACGAACGACGCAGCAGTGGGTTGTATCTTGGCAAGTCTAACATTACAGACAAATACAAGGATGTAAACATGCCAAGACAAAAATGAAATGATTAAAAAAACAACAGTTTAAGATAAGAACTTCTATGAAAGGGTATCTATGATGAACTCAGCTCTTTTAATGATGTAGCTAAGCTAATATGTGAACGAACTTGGCGTTTTTTTCAAATTTATGTTTTTGGTAATATATTATTTGGTATTATATTTGAAATATACAGGCATTTCATAAGCTGATGCGGTCGATTTTTTAATTAGTTCACTTTGGAGGCACTGATCAGTAGTGATCACTGATACCGGTAATCGGTTCCAACTCTTCAAGATGATAATTGCAGGGGTAATCTCAAATCGACAAGGATTGAAATAGCTTAGGTACCTTTAAAATACACGACCACAAATTTAATCGGTTTGTTTACACACATTTCATATCGTATTAAGCTGAAGGATACCTATACGGTCTATCTGCCTGGTTAGATTAGGTAGTTCTAATTGTTTTCGTTTCATAAGAAAAATCTAATAGAAGAGGATCCATCCGGGAGCGAGCATACTGTATGTAAAGTAAACCATGCCGGTCAAAAGGTTAATAAAATTGTGTTGAAATTAACCGCTTATTTGTGCAAAATCCAAGAAATTGTAATCAGAATCCAGTTGAATTCACCGACGCAAAAACATTATTCATCGTAAATACGACCTAAAATACGGTTTTACAGTGCACAAAAATATTTTTTTATTTCCAATGCATGAACATTTTAGCCACTTTGACGGGTGTTGCTTTAAAATTTCATTATTTAATCGGCCTTCCATAGAATTTAAAAGATGCATTCTATCATACTTACAAAAGGCTCTTAATTATTCATCTAACTTCGTCTAACGTCAGAATCAAGAATCAAAAACTGTTTATTTCTTTGAAAATTATCATCAGAATGTCAAGTCAGTGGCAACGGTTTTGTCTCATCAGAATGAGACAAACACTTCCCAATCTAACAACTTCAAAATTATAGAGTAAATAAAGTTTTGTTTATTTTGTTATACATTTCTAAGATTTTGTTGCACAATTCAAACAATAATAAAAGGTAATGGATTCATGTCCCTATCCTACTGAAAGGAAGTGATTTTGGTTTGCGGAGATCTTTAATTAGGGAAGGTTACGTCCAGCGGTGGACCTCGCTTGGCGGGTATGATGATGATGAAGTGAGTTCAGCACGATTAAATTACAAACAGTAGCTTTATTGTACCTAGTACACTTGAAACACGTGTTTCGTATTATAATGGTGTGACATAAGTGGGAAACGAAACGTTGTGAGAAGCCGTTCATTGTGGAGCGTAAGACGAGACCGTGTGACCATGCAGGCGGTTTCGAGTTCTCGCCTCTTCGTGCTGAATAGATATTGGGAACATAGCAACGACTTTTTACTCTAAGCACATGTTGTATTCAATAGGTACATTTTGCAATAATACGTGCATACCTGCACGTTGCACTGAATAACGCCGTCGCCCCGTGCCGCTTAGCCTGAATTGAAAACTACCTTGGAAACATGTACTAATTTACTAAGTTACTCTACCATAGAACCTCCATGCTTCCAATAGCCCTGTAAATCATCATCCATCGAGCATCATAAAAAATGGCGAAGAAAATATGGTGGTACAATGTATAGATCTTTGTCACTTGTGTCTTACCGCTTTGAGATACCAGAACAGTTGTACGTGATTTTAAATAATATGGCGTGTTTTAAAAAACGATAAACCGTCTTCATATTCCCTTTTACACTTATTTTAAGTTTTGCGGGATAAATACTAATCCCCTTGGGTTAAACATTTTATGGGACCCCTTCGGGATCATCTTCTATAAAATAGTGAAAGAATTTTCAAAATCGGTCCATAATTGACGGAAATATCGAGTACCATACATAAAAAAACTCACAGTCGAATTGAGAACCTGCTCCTTTTGAAGTCGGTTAAAAATACGAACACTTGAGAGTTTTACAACGTAACCCCTCTATTCTCTATGGTTCTTCACTTCTTTACACTTATGAAAATGCTAGCAATTAATATCAAACACAAACTGAGTTCGAAAAGTTGTGAGATTTTATCAGATGAAGGCGAAAGTTAGTTCTGAAGTGAGTTTCAGATTTCCCTCAATCTCGTAACGCCAGACGTTGGAATGCGCGTTAAACATATATACATAAATAATGCTGGACAATTCACACAGCATCATCTAGCCCCAAGCTAAACGGAGCTTGTGTTATCGGTAGATACTAACGAGATAACTAATTTATTAATGAAGTACTAAATACATTAAACTACATAGATATTTTTTATTATACGTAGGAAACACCCAGAACAATTATCTGCAGATCATACAAATAGTTGTCCTGAAGGGGGAATCGAGCCCACAACTTCTTGTGTCGCAGGCGGCCCGCTGCGTCGCAGAGATTGAATATGATTGATTAGGTGCCTATCAGTTATGTTTCCTGATCCCAATCATCCTCTCGGATTATTCAGAATGTGGCAGTTGGTGCACATGGCCAAGCCAATATGCCTGCAGAATGTTAAAAATAACAAGGCAGCCGAGAACTAACGTAGTTTTGGCTTAGCTAGCATAGCTGACGCAGTTTTTCATACATTGTGCAGAGTTACATTACCTAATCTGTGGCAGAGTGCAAACTAGACAAACTATCATACTATTTGTAGTATGAAAGTTTGTCTAGTCTAGTTGTAGTAGTTAAGTAGTCTAGCTTGTCTAAATAGTATGAAAAACAGCGTTGCTATATACAGGCTGTTTGGTATTGCGAGTGACATAATTTGTTTTTTCATTATTTGGTATGGGTTTAGTTTGGGACCTGAAATAACATATAGGTTAGTTTCCATCCCGATAAAAAGCGGGCGAAGGCGCGGGCAGCAGTTAGTTCCCAATAATTCCGCCTTGGGTAAAATTTTTGTTTTATCTGCAAATATTCGTCTCGGATATTCTGGGTATTTACTATGTATAATTAAAAATATTTATCTATGTATTATATTGTATTAAGTATATCGGTCATCTAGTACCCATAACACAAGCTCTCCTTAGCTTGGGGCTAGATGATGATGTGTGGATGGTCCAGCATTATTTATTATTTATTTATTTAATTTAAACATGGCCGAGATGACCTCGTTGTATACGGCATTCTCAAGAGTGGGCAAGCCAGATTGATTGCTTCTTGAAATATTCATTTTATGCGCACAAAACAGATGGCTCAGAAATTATGCCCAACATTATTTATTTATCATCAAAGATAAACATTATTTATAGGAAGCCAGCACTGCTACTTTAAACCATATTCCTTTGCAATGGAGGTGGTTTTCTTTGAAGTTTCTAGGTGTTTACTGGATTAACCCAATTTAGAAAATAAGGTCAGAGATTGTTTTAGTTATGTAACCTTCCCAACTTCCTACAAATGGAATCATTTGAATTGTAATACTCTTGACTTGACTTTGAACTTTTGAGTCAAATCAATGTTAGTATGAATACTGGTCAAGATGTTAATCCCTCCCTACCAACTTTTAAAAACATAAAAGCACTTTTCTTCCTCAATTCGACATCAGTAAACAGTGCTATAAAGCATTTGGTGCTTCTGTCTGTATACTCAGTTTTAATAATTAGGCTTTAGTATAATAATTTCATCAGAGAATTTTCAGGAACAAAAAAGTTAAATTGAAGGTAGGTATTTCCAATTGAAACAATTGTTTGCAACAGTCTGCAGTTAGCTCAACTGGTCCATATCAATACCGGTCGGAAGCGTCCCCAAGACGTTGGCTGCATTGCCCCGCTGTATGGCAACTCTAATACTGATAGTCACCAGCTCTCGGGTCACGCGTTCGCTTCGACCAAGCGCTCAGATATTTTTTTTGAATTGACAGTCGCTTCCACCACCGATCTAAAACGAATGAATCACTCGTCTTACTAGTGTATCTAATCCGCGATTAACTGAATTTGATCGGGTATCTACGGTGAGGCTGTAGGCGGTCTTTCGTTCTATCGCCTCGAGACAATAGAGGCAAAACGCTATATAAGAAAAGTCCTAAGGCCTGCTAAACGTACACATATAACTCCGCAGGTCAACTTTACTGCCAGCTGGCACACGTGTCGTAGGGTATCCAAGACCAAGTTCGGTCTAGCGAACCATATAAGGGCTCATGATAGAAAGAAGAATCTGTAATGTCTAGGGTCGCCGTCATCGAAATCTATGAGGAGGCTATCCTAACTAATATTATAAATGCGAAAGTGTTTTGGTTTGTTTGTTGTCCTTCCTTCACGCCCAACCGACTCTTGGCAAAGAGTTAGTTGAAAGGATAGAGAGTAACATAGGATATTAGATACTTTTTGTACTAGTAAAACATCAAATTCCCATGGGAGATTTACTGGTAAAATACCTTTTTATCATCCTAGAAATGTGAAATTCAAATTTAACGCGGATGAAACCACGGGGAACAGCTAGTATACTTACTACGTATGCTAGTATATTAGCTAGTGTAATATAAGTAGGTTTTTAGGACGCGAGGTTCCGTGTGGCTGTGACTAACGGTCGTGACAGATCGCCGGCAGATGAGCCAAACAGGTTGACTCTATTGCTTGTTAAAAGATGGCCTAGGGGTCAATGTCAAACATGAAAGTATATACTTTTGGATGGTATTTAATCACTCACATTTTTAGGGTTCCGTACACTGTGCCTAAAAAGAAAAAAAGGAACCCGTTTTTGATCAATTCGTTGTTTCACTGTCTTAGGAACCCGTGATGGTTTCAAGTTGATATACTTATCAAATACTCAGGTCTTTTTAATATTGATGATGGTTCCAATTCCCATCTTACATAAGAGAAGATGCGGCATCATAAGTAACATAGAGCACGCTTTTTCAGAAAGAACTTATTTGAGTCACTGACTCTGCTGTAATAAGTATCTGCAATAATCAGGCGGCCTACTCGGCAAAGGAATATCGAAGTTTCAGATTAGTTTTCGAGCAAAGCTAACTCTTATGTCGCTTGCATAAGATTGTCGTTTGCACGAAAACGAACCGAAAACTTTGATTTCGTTTTTGCTAGTCCCATACTAGCAAAAACGAAATCGAACTTTTCGTACGTACCAGAATCAGAATCAGAATCAATAACTTTATTTCTTTAGGCTTACAAAATAAGCACTTAGACAAGTCAAATTTTATACTATAAACATAGTTATTATTATCAAATAAGAAATAAGGTGTTATTGATATTCTCTTCACTTCAATTATTTGTCCACTAGTGGAAGAAGTGAAAAAGAAACCACTAGTACATTTATAATGTCACTTATGTCTCTAATACATTGTTATTTTGCCTATCTAAATCTAATGCGATTTAGATACATGTCAATATTTCTATAAAGCTAAACAGAACATTGAATTTCTTACATACTACTGACAGTGCGGAACGGAACGACATCTGGCCGAGCATTAACATCATTGATGTAATCATCTATGGAGTAAAAGGCCTTCCTGATAAGATTTTGTTTAATGTACTGTTTACATTTACGAATAGGGAGTTCAGTTGCTTCAGATGGAAGCTTATTATAGAAGCGCACGCAATTGCCCATAAATGATTTCCCTACTTTTCGTAATCTATATGCTGGGATGTGTAATTTGTTCTTGTTTCTTGTATTTCTATTGTGAACATCAAACTTTTTCAAAAAGCTATGTCTATTTTTGTGCGAATACATTAGATTTTCATAGATGTATTGCGATATTACTGTCAAAATATTTATTTCTTTAAGTAATTCCCTCAAAGAGTCGTGTGCTTTAATTTATAAATTGCGCGTACAGCACTTTTTTGAAGAACAAAGATAGTCTGGATGTCAGCTGCCTTTCCCCAAAGCAAAATACCATAGGACATAATACTATGAAAGTAACTGAAATAAACTAACCTAGCTGTATCTTCATCGGTAATACATATAACTAATTGTACAAACTGCATAGGCTGCTGAACTAAGTCTGCCTGCGAGAGCATCAATTTGCGGTTTCCATTGAAGAGTGGAATCAATATGTAACCCTAAGAAAACAGTAGAGTCTACAAAGTGAACAATCTCATCCTTTAGCATTATCTTAGCTGGAAATTCTTTTACATTTGGTGCCCTGCATCTTACTCCCTAGATATTTCATAGATCCTATCCATCCACGGTTGTCTGGTAGAGATCGCTCTTGAGCGATAATAACGCCAGTTGTAAGTTAGTTTAAAAGTTGTTTTTGTATTATTTTTTTGTACAAGCTATTTATGTGTGCAATAAAGAGTTTTCTATCTATAAACCTATCTATATCAATAGGTACTTAGTATAAAATAACTGGGAGATGTGCTGGCGTGCGCCGTGTAGGTACACCAAGATAAAACTAAAAACCTACTTCTAAAACTAAAAAGTTTTGCGGGATTAATACTAA
Organism: Eupithecia insigniata; assembly: GCA_947859395.1. Classification (NCBI taxonomy): domain Eukaryota; kingdom Metazoa; phylum Arthropoda; class Insecta; order Lepidoptera; family Geometridae; genus Eupithecia; species Eupithecia insigniata. The sequence continues at coordinate 9,199,427 of OX402001.1, read as the reverse complement.
TCCCTCGGGATTTTTTATGGGACAACCTCGGGATCATTCTATATCCTATACAATAACGAAATAATTTTCAAAATCGGTCCATAAGTGACGGAGAAATCTACGAAATACACTAAAAAAAAACAAGTTAGGTGAAAATATGCGAACATGAAACCTCCTCCTTTTTCGAAATCGTTTCAAAATGAAAACAATTTACGGAACTACGTGCGAACTTTCGAAGCCGAGACGGATAGCTAGTAGAAAGATATTTAATACACCACCCGGTACCAAACAATTTTATGCTATTAAATATACCGTATTATAACTTTTTGACCACCATTACCTTTAAGCAAACCTACCTAACATTAAGTAGTACACTTAGTACTGTGCGTAAGTAGACCCAGTTTCCCGATGACATTAGCTGGACTGTCTCATTTGTAGTCCTGTCTTTGCACCAAAGAGATAGTCTATCCACTGCCGTCACTCATTGTACTGCTATTAATCTCCCTAATAACAGCTGTCACCTAGCTATCTCTGATTATAGCTTTGATAGCTAGTGCTTGATAGACTAGAGAGAGCTATTGAGAAAGACCAAAGCGGCGCGGCGGTGCCTTAAACATTGCAGTTCACCAATATAATAATAAAAATACTCTATGTAATATATGTGTATATTATATAAAAAATATAATATACACATAAGAAAGTACAAAAAATTGGGTTGGGCCTATTGAGCTATATATGGTTGGGCCACTCTTATCACTTTGGGGTATAAAAAATAGTTAAGGAACTATTCATCTCAGACCTCCCAAATGTACAAAAAATAAAAAACGATCAAGCTGTTTCGGAGGAGTTTGGTTACAAACACTGTGACACGAGATTTTTATGTATCATCATCATCATCATCAGCCCATACACGTCCACTGCTGGACACAGGCCTCCCCCTTACGACGCCACAAACAGCGGTCCCGAGCCGCCTCCATCCATCGACTCCCCGCGACCGCCTCGATGTCGCCGGTCCATCGAGAGGATGGTCTCCCATGTAGGGGGGGATTTGCCATAATCACCACGCTTGGCAGGCGGATTTTTATGTATATAAAGACTATATTATATACATATATGTATGTATATAATGTGTACATTGTTAGTACAATCTGCATTATTAGTTCCGAGGCTGGGTGTGTAATTAATTATATTTACAGTTGTCTGTAATCTGGCATCCAAAATATATAATAATGAATAAGAACAATCCACAGAGCATTATCTAGCCCCAAGCTAAACACACGTTACGGGTAGTAGGTGACTGATACATTTACATAGATAGATATTTTTAATTTACATACAAAATACCCAGAACACCCGGAACAAATACATATTTTCAGATCGTACCAATATTTGTCCCAAGGTAGGAATCGAACCAGCAACCTCCTGCGTCGCAAGCCAGACCTTCAACCGCCGCCGCACCGCATCGGTCGTCTTAGACAAGTTCTGCTTACTTTGGAGCCAGCCCCCCTAGCAAGGAGATTTTTGTCTAGTGTAGAATAGCGTCGTCATACATGATGCAGTATGAAAAATGTCCAGTAAATAAGTATGTATTATACTTATTTATTTCCAGAAATCCCAGTTCAAACAGAGGTATTGATACATACTTCATCATATATGTAGGTATATCTGAAGTAAATATCATATTAAAATTCATAACGTTCCATAGAAGTTAGTACGGCATTCCAAATGGCTTCATTTCCTGATATGATCCCCTGTGGAACGAAAAGGTGAGAGCGACTGTAGATGTTTGTATGTGGATGTAAAGGCTGCATATTGGTAGGAACTAGGTAGCCGTTATGAAACTTGTGAATCTATTTTGACTTATTTCTTTATCGTTTGTTCCTAGCGTTTGTTTATGGTTCTTTAGGTTTTGAAATACGGTATCAAACAAAATTATGCCTGTCTGTCTTTGTCAGTCATAACCTAAATAAAATAGCGGAACTTACCAAAATGCTCCATTCAAACTTTGAATGGAGCATTTTGGTAAGTTCCGCGGTATATATCCGCGGGAATATAACCGCGGAACTTACCAAAATGCTTCATTCAAACTTTGAATGGAGCATTTTGGTAAGTTCCGCGGTCACAAAGACAAAGACAGACAGGCGACATTTTGTTTGATACCGTATTTGCTAATAAGGTGTCGTCCGAATACCTGCAATCCAAAAAATGGGTAAAGCAAGACAAAAAAATATATCAACAAATATCTTTGAAAAATGCGCATTTGGCAAGAACGTCTTCCTCACTTTAAAAACATATTCGTCGATAATTTTTAATTGACAATTGTAAATACAACGTCACACAACACCAGTTTCAAAAATGATTCAAGTAACACAAAGTAGGCAGTGTTTGAATAGGGATTTTAATGAATAATTAAATACGAGCAATCAAAAATGTTTCGAGTAACACAGAGTAGCTACGTACTAGCTAAGTGTTTGAATAGCGACTTAAATTAATAATTAAATACAAAGCTATTGAGAGAGCAGGTAAAGGTCCCCAGTCCCGCAAAATGGCACGAATCACTACCTGCTTCTTTGCCTACAAGCTTTAGAGGAATTTTACCTACTGAACACAATGCAATAAAGTTGTGTCGAGTCGACCCTACGGAATAGAATAGGGCGCCTTACAAAAACGATTTATTCAATAAAAATACTTGATTCCTATTGTTGTCATATCATAAGAGAACGTACGAGCTTGTAAATATTCAATCGTGTTGCGAGAGTATTTTCTTAAGGATATACCTATGGAGAGCACACAAAGAGGTAATTTCAGAAGCCTGGAAAAACAACCAATTACATTTACAAGAGCAGTCTCTATTTAACAACTCATCTCAGAGCACACGCGCGAATGAGATTTGAATTGAATTTGATGACACTGGTGGTTACGGCTTCGAGTCCCGCCTTGAGACAAATGTTTGTACTATCTGCAAATATTTGTTACGGGTGTTCTGGGTATTTTCTATGTATAACACAAATGTGTAGTACAAAAACTGTCCGTTCTCCAGGAGAACGGACAGTGGCGCCTTTGCTTTTATACCCCACAAATAATATATATGTATTGCATTATGTATATCAGTCATCTAGTACCCATAACATAAGCTCTGCTTAGCTTGGGGCTAGATGATGCTGTGTGGATTGTAGTTATATCATGTGTTTAATCTTAAATTAATGGCGATATTGCCCTTATAATAATATGTGGCCGTGGGGCCACGGCGGCGTACGAATATCGACCCCTCCAACTCAACCCGTGGATGTCGTAAGAGCTGAATAAGGGAACCTACCAGAGGAAGGGCACCAGCTTTCTTCTGCGTATTTTTCAACACCAAAACTGCGATCACCAATTCGCCAAAACCGTGTCTTGAAAAAAAACTATAATTTGCCAGGGCACCCCGAGAGGTGCCAAGATGGCTCTCAGGGGGGGCTCCCTTACGCCGCTAGTGTGCGGAGGGATAGCAATCAAAATAAATTTCAAAATATCCCTTAGATTCGCCTTCAGGTACCATGGATATGTTAGGTATAGCCGGGTATTTTTTTTTCAAGGAGCTTTTATTTAAACGGGAGTGCTTGGAAACATTACGTATGTTAAAGGGATAATTGAATAATGAACCTTCGACCCAACATAACGTTTTGTGAAGACCAAATAGCATTTTGTTAATCCCTGTTAAATCTGACAAGCTTTCGTCCTTTGTTATATGAACCGTTATCAAAAAAGTGGATTTCTGAAGTCGGTCATTTATAATGAACTTTACATAAATTATTTTTGAAGTTGCGGAGGATTTAATTGAGTCGATACTAATATAATACATTCGATGTCTGTGACTGTTTGTCCGTTACCTTTTCACGCCTAAACGGCTGACCGGATATTAGTGAAATTTGGCAGGGAGGTAAATGGTATCCCGGGGATAGTCATAGGCTATTAGAAAAGCGCATGCGAAGCCGCGGGCAGCTAGTATTTAATATTTGGGTCAACCTCTTAACGTCTATACTTTCTAAATTGAATAAATATTGCATTGGATTTTTTAAGATTGATTTCTAGATATTTCTTATCGATTCTACAGAAAAATTATATGAGTTCAAGTGCTTCATGTATATAGTATACCTAAAATTGTATCTTTGGATATGAATGCAATAAATAGACTATAATTTCAGCTTACAAAATTCATAGACCTGATAGATTCGATCGCAAACAGAGCAGTGCAATTCGCAAAGAGGATATTTGTTGTTCTTAGGAGATGGAAGAAGGAAAGCTCCTGTGGAAGAAACTTCCTGTGCCACTACAAATGAATATGTTTAAAATCACATTTGTTTATTTGCATCCTTTGTTTATTTGACTCTTGACTGTATTTTATTTACATTATTTCCATATTTGTCCATCGTATATAAGAGAAAAACAAGAAAAATATTTATTTTTAAGTATGTTTGTACAGTACCTATGGACTTGGACTAAAGTAAATATTACCATAAAAATATAGACACGCATCACTACATAGTATAAAACAAAGTCGCTTCCCGCTGTCTGTCTGTCTGTCCCTATGTATGCGCAACGGATTTTGATGCGGTTTTTTAATAGATAGAGTGATTCAAGAGGAAGGTTTAAATGTATAATTTAGTATAGCATTGCACCCGTGCGACGCCGGGCGGGTCGCTAGTAATAAATGAAATAGGTAAAAAATTTACATTAAGCGGGTTGCAGACCAAGAGCTTAAGCTATTCGTGTATGTGATGCTGATGATAGGAAAAAATAACATAATTGTATTAAAGGTAATTCTAAACAAAACATTCAAATGAGGTAAGTCTTTGGACGAACGAAATCACATCCCGAGTTACTATCACAAAACGTGTACCTGAGTATGTATCTGTTCTTCCCAAAGATCCTAGTAACCTACTACTACGTTACAACCACAGAAATCTAATAGGGAAGCAGAACAAACATTTCTAAATCTATGCGTGCCAATTACACTTACATATATGTACAAATCTCACGTACACACATGGACAATCTAAGAGGCCGAACTCAGGGACAAGGGGGCATTACAACTGTGGCATTATAATCTTTTCCGATATATTATATGCCACATTAGGGATATAAGTAAAAACTAGCTGGCCCGCCTGCGGTTTCATTCGCGTGGACTTTGTCGAACCTCCACGCACAGCTTCGCAGCTTTTATAGTTTCACAGATCTCTTAATGAGTCACCGAATTTACTCTTTTATAAATATAGATGATGATAATTCACCAAGTGGCAAGGTTATTATAAAAATTCTGAAGTTATTATAAAAATGACCTTGGACCCCATTAGAATATGAATTTCCAAAAATCCCTTCTAAGCGGGTGCTTACGTCCTAAAACGAACTTCCATGCAAAATTTCAGCATCGCAGGGTTTCAGAGATCTCTTGATGTGATGACTGATGACTCATCAGTCATCACATCAAGTGATGAGTCACCCAGTTTACTCTTTTATTAATATAGAAGATAAAGAAACAACAACACGCACAACCAAATTCTTTCGGGGGGCTGACATTTGTAGCTTATTTGTAGCTTAGCAATATGGCAGTTTACTTCATCATTCAATTTTATCTATATGTGAGTTACTGTTAGCGTTGCAATAGTAAAAAGAGGTGAGATAGGCTTATTCATTTTTGGTTGGAGATAAAGTGACCAAAGCATATTTGATTCTTTTCTATGTGAAAATATGTTTAGTCTGCAGCTAATGTCTAAGTTAGTCATGTCTGTGGTTCCAACATATATTTGGTTCCTCCTAAATATATACATATGTACGTATAATATTTTGCACAAAATCATTATTCAGATCGTTACTAAATAAACCGCCGGACTTGTGTTTTGATAAAGCGATTTATTTGAATAAAACATTTGTGATTTTTATAAAAACCACCTATATTTTCATTCTGATTTTGTACTGAACTGGTGGTATTCTAGCTCATCTTAGAATAACTTGATTGGTACGTTGTTTTTATGTGACGACATGTGCGCGATTTCCGCGTACATGTGGCCATGTGGCGCGCTCGGCTCTAGGTAGGTACCCCGCATCCTGGCTGGCGTAGGGCTGCCAAGCGGCCAGGTTTGTGGGACGCCCGCATAACATGGAACGGACCTACATGTCTCCTTTATTATGATACGACCTCTTTGTTATTTGCAACTTGTGTTTGATTTGCCACTTTTCTGCCAGAAAAGGGGTCAAGCAAATTTCCATTTATAAATATTTCGTTGCTTTGGATACAATAAATAGGTCATCAAGTCAAAAATGATTATCAATCAAAAAGAATATGCCTATGCCTTCAATAAAGAGAAATCTGCGAGGCGTAAGTAAAGCACGAAGTACATATATTCCTTGATATTTTGTAACTGAATTAGTCAAATATCAAAGTGCTTTATTTCCTTTAGACCTCACAGGACTCTTGGACACGTCACAAAATTAAAATCTCACCTCACAGTCAAGTACCTACAGAGTTTTTATTAGATTTGCTTTCATTAGGTAGGGTAGGTAGTACCTTTATAGATCGCAGGTAGTACTTAAATTATCCGTTACATGAAGTAGGATAGTTTCTAATCAATCTTCGATCGTTATTCAATCGTCACGACGACGCCCAAAACCACCGAAACGTAACCAAACACATACCACTTGGGTACTCGTATTAAGGTCATTATGAAGTCGATGACAACATAACCTACTCTACTAGTTAAATAAGTTAAGTAAATTCTACGGATCTTTGATAAAAATAAAGGCTGTTAAAAATAGGTATACGAGTCGACTGTATTTAAATTCATAAAATAGACCTTCCAACGCTTAAAAGATAGACTCCACCTGCAAGAGATAACCTACACTAAATTATAAATGAGGTCGGAAATAGAGACAAAACTAGTTCAGAAATTTTAACTAATATCAAGACGAAGTGAAAATGCGTTCATTATCGGCGTTGTGCCTGTACGAAAACTAAAATTATAAACTATATGTATTTTATAACATGTTTGTTACTTAACCGTAACAAATTTCAAATTTCATTTTGGTTAAGCATACCGGACGCACCTTACCAGTATGCGTTCTTCAAGAACATAAACGGGAAAATACATTTGAATTGACTTTTTTGACAAAAGTTCACATACATTTTTTGTTGTCACGGTTATAACATATTTGTTTATAATATCTTTGCGTGTACTTTTGTGACACACGTGTGACTAAATACCTTTTACTTTACTTTACATTTAACATCAAAGTTAACCGACGAAGCTGCTAACAGTCCCATTATCTTTTGGTGAATACCAACCTTATTCGATTAAAACTAAACTTATTAAACAGTTTAGTCGAGTCGCTCTGACCCATAAATAAGTGATTGACATCCCTAGCAAGTTGGTAGAGAAGAGTTTTACTACCCCAACTTTGTTCCTTGGGTACAGTCACCAGCTAAAAGCAATGAACAGGTGAATATTCCAAAACACATGAAGCAACAGAAACTGCTGAACTAACTGAATGTACCACTGAACAAACTGTGTGTATAATTTATGTGCTATATCTGAAATAAATGTCATTTGAATTTTACTTACTCCAACCCGTGGATGTCGTAAAAGCCGACTAAGGGAACCTACCAGAGGAAGGGCAGCAGCTTCCTTCTGAGTATTTTTAAACACCAACACTGCAATCACCAGCCTGTCAAGCGAGGTGATTATGGCGAATCCCCCCTACATGGGAAACCATCCCCTCGATGGACCGACGACATCGTAGCGGTCTCAGGGAGTCGATGGATGGAGGCGGCTCGGGACCGCTATTTGCGGCGTCGTACGGGGGAGGCCTATGTCCAGCAGTGGACGTGTATGGGCTGATGATGATGATGAATTTTACTTTAAAGCATTCCCACAATCGCTAAACTCCCATAACAACAACTCTTTTAGGCGGTGGTAGTGCCTTACTTTTTTTATGTCCTTTTAGTTTTGTTTAGTTATATTTCTTCCGTAACTCACGCTGATTTTCGTAGTGCATGCGTCAGTCAATGAACTTCAGGCAATTCGTGACGACTTGGCCTCTTATCAAAAGTTCTTCAAATGTGAAGTGATTGACGACTCTACTCATGACTTTTACTGCGAGAATTGATAAACAAAGTACGATTCGATGCTTAGCATATCGATTGTGATGTGAGTAACACATGTGTTACAATTTGTAACGCAGGTGTATATTTGTTACTTACAAATATCTACCTATTTACCTAAATTTATTAAGTATAGGAGTTGACTACCGTTTAATTTACAGTATTGCGCGAGAGATTTAATTTTATTGCGCTTTCAAATTTTTTCTAATTTCTACAAGTAATAAAAGTAGGAAATTAGTTTGCCAAATTGGTTTGCATGATTTGTTAGAAAAACGCAACAAAAAACCATTACGCAATGTAAATCGAACTAAGACCTTATACAATTTTAACAATGCGTATGTTAAAACTAAACTTTAGTTTTAATCTAGTAAGTTTTTCGTTATGTTGATAAGGTTTGCTGGAAGAAAACTCTTTTTCAGGGTAAAGCTCGCCTATGTACTTAATCTTATTAGATATAATAATAATATAAGCCTTTTATTTTAAACTATTTATTTATATCTCTGTTTCTCATTTCCATGATCACGGGCCATATAGTGACCCGGTCCTTTGGGAGGCATGCGTGGAGCCGAAGCCAACAGCACAGAGGCCCTTTATGAGAATTAATCTAAAGGCGAGAGCTACACATGCTACACTCATTATTTATATTATTATTAGATATAATAATAATATACCTAAGCCTTTTATTTTAAACTACACTTGAGAGCAAAAAAATCGCACATTCATGATTTTTTGACATAACTAAAAAAAAAACAAAAAATATTATGTTTCTGTAATGCAGATTCATAGTCTATTTTAATACCTATCCAGTGGTATCTGATTTGTCTTTCAATCATTACATAAAAATGCTTTTGTGGATCAATAACAAAAATGCATGTTTAGTAAAAAATTCTTTATTCAAGTATTGGTGTCAAAGTTATGAAATTAAAAGATAAAATTAATTTAAAGTTTGTTATTAATATCGAGTGTTCCCTCCCCTAGCCTGAATCACTGACTCCATCCGTGTTTTCATTGATGTTACTAGACTTTTGATAAAGTCTTGAGGAATAGCCTCCCATTCCTCTGCGATCGCCTGTTGCAGCTCCTGTAGAGTCGATGGAGGAGCATCTCGGCCTCGAACTCTTCTTTTCAGCTCGTCCCATAGATGTTCGATGGGATTGAGGTCTGGGCATCGAGCTGGCCACTCCATAACGGTCACATCCACCTCTTGAAGGTACTCGATCACTATGCCAGCAGTATGCGGTCTTGCATTATCTTGCATAAACAGAAAGTTTTCGCCGATAAACCCAGCAAAAGGTACGACGTGGCTCTCGAGTACTTCCTCAATGTATCGTATGGATGTCAATCCTCTTGATTGGCGACCAGTATTCGGTCCGGTGATGAAGGCAAGCTCGGTTTTTGCTTCCATAGACATGCCTCCCCAAAACATGATTGATCCACCGCCATAGGCGACACGTTCTGTTATGCAGCATTGGGCAAATCGTTCTCCCGATCTTCTATACACCTTCCCCCGTCCGTCGTTGCCATGCAAGCACATCCTGCACTCATCAGAGAACAGGACTGCACTCCACTGCTCTTCGGTCCAATTCAAATGGTCTCGAGCGAACTGAAGGCGGGCTTCTCGGTGGGCTGGGGTCAATTTCGGCCCGTTTGCTGGCCTGTGTGCAGTCAGGCCACCTTCTCTCAATCGTCTTCTGACTGTCCACCGGCTAACTTCTACTTCACGAACTTCTTGAAGTCGTTGGCCCAGTTGAAATGCGTTCAAACGACGATTTCTTAAAGATGTCGTTATAAGAAAGCGGTTATCACGCTCTGTTGTAGCACGGGGACGGCCCGATCCTTGTCGCCGTTTGTAGCCACCAGTCTCTTGATACCTCTGGTATACACGCCGAACGGTAAATCGGCTCAAACTCAATTGTCGAGCCACTTGACTTTGCTTAAGCCCCGATTCAACAAGGGCAACCACTTGAGCGGCTACTTCTGGTGTAGTATCCATTTTCGTGTTCCGTTTGAAGCCAATATCAATAGAGAACCTTTCACACTGTACGTTGGTATGCAAATGATGGCCATTCCCTCAATATGCACTCTTTTATACCTGCGATAAATCCCGCCGCCGGCCTTACCTGGATCGAGCGACATAAGGGGGTCTATTGTTTTGTTGCTAATGAGTTGTTTTTAAAGGTAAATGTCAACCCTTTATCAGTTCTGCGAATGCCTAGATTATGCACTTTAATTTAATTTAATTTTAATTTGCTGTAAGCTCCAAATAAAAAAAAAATTGAACTTTTAAGTAAAAATGTGCGGATGTGCGATTTTATTGCTCTCAAGTGTATTTACAAGTTTTGCATATTATTAACAAAATGTTTTTAGAACACTTATTATTTGTTTGCCGCTTGGCAAAGGCCTCCCCCAGCCTGCTCCACTCCTTCCTCTCTTGGGTTTTCCTTGTCCACGTCCTGCCTGCTCCTTTGACAAGATCATCTGCCCATCGAGTGAAAGGTCTGCCCTGATTCCTTTTCCCTTCTCGGGGAAACCATGTTGTTAGTTCTTTGCTCTATTTATCTGCACCTCTCATTGTGTGGCCTGCCAACTCCATTTGAGCTGATTTACTTTATCAGATATATCATTTAGTTTTGTTCTCTCTCTCATATGTGAGATTTTTATTTTGTCCTTCCTTCTTATATTTAGCATGCTGCGTTCCATTGAGTTTTGACATGTGCAATCTTATTAGATAAGTTGATACAATGTATTACTGTGTACAATAAAGAATTACAAAAATAGTTGGAGGTACTTACGTTCGAATTCGAACGAAGTCGAAATAGCACGCGTGGAACAGCACCGGGTCCTACTCGGAAAAAGAAAATCGAAGTTTCTAATTCGTTTTCATGCAAAACCTACTCTTATGTCACTTACATAAGAAAGCATTTTAGCACGAAATCTAATAAGAAACTTTGATTTTTTTACGAGTAAGATTCAAGGTTTGTGACCGAAACTACCACATACGAAAGTAGGTTCTGTATAGCAGTAAATAAAATTTAATAAATAATGTTGGACAATCCATACAGCTTCATCTAGCACCAAGATAATTGCAACCAGAGCTTGTGTTATAGTTTCTAGATGACTGATATACTTAAGACTGAAGATACATTGACTGATAGATACTGACTGACTGAGAATACATTATGTCCGAATACGTACTTAGAAATTATTGTTTATTTTTTTTATTTAAGAAATACCCGAACTTTCGCAATATATATTTGCAGATCGTACAAACATTTGTCCTAAGGCGGGAATCGAACCTGCACCCGCAACCTGTCACAACGGTCGTCAACAAAATACAGCGTTGAAAGTTTAGGCTTACAAGCAGTAAAGTTTGTTCGCAAACGCTTTATTTATTTGCTATGTTCCGGAGGTAAACTTCAAATTATACATACATATACAGCAAACAATGGACGGAACCACTCATAAATAAAACATTTTAACTTGTTAAGTATTTTTAATAAGCACTGACCAAAAAAAAACAATTATTATATCCTTCATATAATACTGGCACTCTATTGGATCCCGTAACTTTCCGTATAGCAACATGTCTTCGGTTGGGTGCAAGGTGTTGCGCGCCTCATCAATGCCAGTGTCGAACAGCTTGGTCATCACGGATTATCGTGTACTAGGGCTGCCGGTCGGATATCTCGCCATGCCAGCCTTAACGACATCATCCGACGGGCCTTTGTCACCGCAAACGTACCAGGTATTCTCGAACCGAATGGCCTGTTGCGTGACGATGGTAAGAGGCCCGACGGCATGACTTTAGTCCCTTGGGAGCTGGGGAGGCCTATTGTGTGGGACGCTACATGTGTCGACACACTTGCGCCTTCCCATCTTTCAAGGACACCCGTGAGGGCTGGTTCGGCGGCAGATTTGGCCGAGGATCTCAAGAGGCGCAAATATGCAGGTCTCGACAGAGCCTACGCATTTGCTCCCCTTGGAGTCGAGACCCTAGGTCCGTGGGGTACCGAGGCTCTCCGGGTTTTCAAAAAATTATCTGAGCGCCTGGTCCTGACCCGAGAGCTGGTGAGTATCTGGCGCAGCGCATTAGCATTGCCATACAGCGGGGCAATGCAGCCAGCGTCTTGGGGACGCTTCCGACTGGTATTGATATGGACCAGTTGAGCTATCTGTAGATTGTTTGCAACAGTCTGCAGTTACCTCAATTGTTTCAATTGTAAATACTAGTTTAATTTGTTTATATTATTTTATTGTTATTTTCTTTGTCAATAAAGACTTTATGTCACCACCTAAATAAGTACCATTATTGTAAGTAAGGTGAGTTGAGGTAAGATGAAAAACGGGGTAAGACAAAAAGACTTCAATATCTCCAGATTTAAAATATTTTGGCAGCGCTGTCAATATTTACGAGGCCACCATTTTGTTGTGTCACACACCTCAGTCATCGGTTGCGGCTAAGAGTGCGTGGTGGCGTGAAATAATCTAGAGCAATGCTTTTTTTCTAAACACATCGAGTGATTTCATCTTACCCCGTGTCCTGTAAATTGAACTACAAGGTAGATACGAGTGTTTGATTTGAACATTTGTTTATAATTTTTCGTGGATACTTATGTAATTACTTCTAAATATGGCTATTTCTCGTATTTTAGGAGTTATTTCAACTTTCCATCTTTACCCGCGAGCATTTGACGGGGTAAGACGAACATATAAAAGTTTTCATCATACCCCTTTTTCAAATGTCATACTAAAAGCCATATGTTCTCAAACTGTACATCGTAATGAAGGTACCTACTAATGTGTGATATTCACATACAATGAAATAGGTAGGTTACATTTTTTTAATGTAACGTTTTACCTATTATAGAAGGTAACTTTTTATTTCGAATTCGAAGATATATTTTGTATTAACTTTCCATTGTTTTATAGTAATTGTTTATACATCTGTTTTAGTATTTTTGAGAAATCTGATTTTCTTACTAGGATTTCTTTTTCTACGTCCATTGACCTTTGTAACTATTAAGACTTCTGTTTTAGTATTTTTAAGAATATATAAATAATACAAATAGATCAAATTATTGAGCGAGATTCAAATCTTGCTCAATAATTTGATCTATTTGTATAGTCGTTGACCGATTTTCTTACTCGGATGTCTTTTTATACGTTGATCCATTGCTTTTTGTAAGTTAAGGCTTCTGTTTTAGTATTATTAGTTGAAGCTTGCTCAATAATTTGATGTCTATGTAGGTATAGTTGCTAACCGATTTTTTTACTAGGATGTCTTTTTCTACATTGCTAGTGCGAAAAAGACATCCTACAAAATATTGTGTCGTCTTATATAATATAAGAATTAATGGGTTAATAATCTACAAAGGTTTAATGTAGATTATTAAAGCATTTAGTTCCTAAATATATTATATTCTATAATTTGCCTTCATAGAATATAATATTAGCGTAGATTACGTTTCATGTACAATAAAAAGTTTTTGGTTGATAGATTGTTTTATTTTCTGTTCAAACTTAAGCGATTTAGGTTGCAAAGTTTGAGAAACTCTACTTCAATCTTCCCCCGACGGGGTAAGTTCGAAATATCTAAAAATAAAAATCTGTTATATCTTTGTCAAAAATAGGTAGTTTGGCGCTTCAGTCAGTTCTGAATGTTTATGGTACTAAACTCTATAGACACGGGACCCTCAACGTTGTCTAATATAAGTTTTTACGATTTTAGATTTTTTTTCGATCTTACCCCGTCACCTTTTCATCTTCCCCCTGTTTTAGTTGCATGAAAAATATATTTTATTTTGTATTTTTCTACTTCCAAGACAGATTTATCAGACTGTTATCGATTTAATGTAAAAATATACTATTCGCCCTTCAATGAACACTAATTTATTTTCAGCTAAAGTTAATATGTATTCTTCTACACCGGTTCAAACACGACACTGATCATCTCATCGAAAAACCATTCCATCTTACCTCAACTCACCTTACCTTATGTTTTCAAAGTACATTCAGGTCATATATTTTTTGTATGCGAGTTTCTTTATTCATTTTAAATTCTGAACAGAGGGGCAAATCTGGCAAGGCCTGATCGAGACATCGACGTCTCGATCACGTCTCGTTACTTACGTACGTCAGATCAGACTCACCCCTCAGATTTGTATGTATGGGGTATCGTTACCTTACATCATCCCGAGTCACAATGAAAATATTTTTTTTAAATAAAGGAAAGCCATCCTATTTTATAGTTAACTCTATGTATTTGATACTTTTTACCTCTTGCCTGGCGGTAAGCAGTTACAGGTATATATATGTTTACGTACTAGGTACTGTTATTTCAGAAACATTACACGCGCGTGCTGAAATATTTCCAGGACAACCACCCCGCGAATATGGAATCAAGATGTGCCTATTTCTGTTCAAATGTTCGTAAAGATCGCACCGCAAGTAGAAAGGTACAGTCAGCAACAAAAGTCGCTGAACACGAATCTATTTTGAAATCACCTTAGCAGTATTCCTCTCATTACGTAGGTAACTGACCATATTTATGAGGGACCTACAGTTTTTCTTATTATTTGTATGTTATAATCTCCAATCACTTCACACTAATATTATAATATAAATTAGTTTCTGCCCGCGGCTTCGGTAGCGTTTTTAGAAACGTTAAATTATATCCATGGGAACTGATTTATGGGATAAAAAGAAGCCTAATAACTTGTTGCATGTCTAGATCTTTATTTATGCAAAATTGAAGTCGTAGTAACACTAATATTATAAATATTATAATACATACTACTGATATTATATTAGTCTAATAAATAAAATACATTTATTGACAAAGAAAATAACAATCAAATTATATAAAGAAATTAAACTAGTATTTACAATTGAAACAATTGAGCTAACTGCAGACTGTTGCAAACAATCTACAGATAGCTCAACTGGTCCATATCAATACCAGTCGGAAGCGTCCCCAAGACGCTGGCTGCATTGCCCCGCTGTATGGCAATGCTAATGCGCTGCGCCAGATACTCACCAGCTCTCGGGTCACGCGTCGCTTCGACCAGGCGCTCAGATAATTTTTTGAAAACCCGGAAATAAATAAAAATAAATAATACAAATAAAATTAATTAATATAAATAAAATAATACTACTAATAGTCTGCCGTCCCATCGGATTATGAGAGTGAGGGAATAGAGACAGCTCTGTGTTTGCGCAGACACTTGTGCACTATGATCTGTTCTGAGCAAATGGCTAGTTTCCGTCGAGACTGGCCGCCGCCGCCGCCGTGGGCGAAAATTCCGCTATGTGGACATCATTATCAATATTAATAAATGCGAAAGGGTTTCATAAATTGCTGAACACAGTGGTTTTGGAATTATTTTTATGTATGTATGTTAGTACCTACTATTTCGCACATCGTTTTCCGCCATGTCAGTCAGATCACGAAGCAAGAAAACGTCACAGGGTGCGAGATGAAAAGGGTAAAGTTGTCGAACGACCCGCTTACTTATTTATACAACTTACAAAATGGTGGCAGGCTTCAAATGACAGAATAAAACGTGGCCACCAATCCGAATTACAATATACAAACTATAAACTTTCCATTAACTTTTACACCGAGAGAGTATTTGATGTATTTGCAATACGATGAGATAACAGTATCATCACTTACCTAATAGTGTTTTTTTTACTAAATAATCTTTTATTTTTTTGAATATGTTTTTCACTGTCCTTTTTATAAATGAACAGGCGAAAGCCAGTATAGTCGTATTGCCTTATCTAACGTTTATTTTATGTTTAATTTAGTGTAAAATACAGTTTTTACTAGTCAGCCATTTTCATGTGCGTAGCTAATAGGTAAATAAATAAATAAGCATCTGACTAGGAACTCTAGGAAGTTGGCCCAATTTTTATTTGCAATCTTTATCAGTATGGAAATACACAGCTATTTGAGTTAAGAAAATTTTCGTGGTTTTAGTGAAAAATTAACCCCAATACTAACTAATATTATAAATACGAAAGTGTATTTGTTTGTTTATTTGTCCTTCCTTCACGCCCTAACTACAAACAAGTATAGTATTAAAAAATCTGTGCCCTAACTAAGCAACAAATCGACAAGCTTTTTGGCATAGAGTAAGTTGTTGAAAGTAACACAGGCTATTTTATGTCCTAGTAAAACATAAAATTCCTGGATTAATTGATCAATACCTTTTTATCCCCCTAGAAATGTGAAATTCGAACTTAACGCGGATGAAACCGCGGAGAACAGCTAGTAATTCATAAGTTGGTATTTCCTATTTCTCTCTAAAACACACCGCATTCGATGGTACAGACGTAACCATGCCCATAACGTATCGTATTCAAACCATTTCGTAATGGGAAGGAGTTTAAGTTGTATAAAATTTATTTTTTCGCATTATGGTGTTTTCTAAGTAATATATTGATTTATTGTGATGAAAGAGAGTTCAATAACAATAATTGAAAATGTTTATAAAAGCACAGGTGGATAATCCGCCTAAAAAAAGATTTGATGTCCACATAATTTTACATCAATTTTGGTCTTTAGTACGTTCGCTTAACTAAACGGAGCAAAATCTACAGGTAGGTACACTGTAAATATTGGTAAAATATCATTATTCATGGTATTGTATGTGTTGGATGAGATTATTTACCACGAAAACACAATTTTTCAGGTGCAGTTGTCGTCGTATTTTTGCATAATAGGATCAAAACCATATTCAAAAAAGCTTTTCCATCCTTTTCATCGGTTAGTATTATTTGTTTTACTTAGAAACATGGAATAAAAATAATTTCGTTCTTGTATGGGCTTAAGATTGGACTGGGACCAATCATCGATTTTTTATCTAATTTATTGCTATTTATAAAAACGAAATATTAACCATATATGGATCCATTGATTTAGCGTCATAATCCCGCAGTACCTAGCTAGGATATACATATCCCCATCACTAATAAATAAGAGTAATAAAACAATAACTTTATTGACAAAGAAAATAACAATCAAATAATATAAAGAAATTAAACTAGTATTTACAATTGAAACAATTGAGCTAACTGCAGACTGTTGCAAACAATCTACAGATAGCTCAATAATAATATAAGCTCAATATAAGAGTAGGTTTTTTCAATATATTTCAATATAAACTCGTCGCCTCGGATCTAGGCCTGGAAACTGGGAAACCTTACCAGAATATAACATTAATAAAGTTATAATCAAGTTCATTAATATAAGTTATTATCAAAGTTACTTAGTATATACCAAAACATTACTTAAAATAATAATATTATTATCCAAGTTCTAATATTCTGGCAATATAATAAGCCAATTGAAAAGTTGTAAGAGGAACAATGGGAGTAAGATATCTACTCACCTTTTTCGTCGAAACTTAATTTTATTACTGTAGACAGGAGCGCTAGATATTTATTGCCCACTGTAGTGCTGTTAATCTTACCTGGAACAAGAAAATAACCGTTCATAATTTTATTCAGGAAATAACATCTTTTATAAAAGCTTGTTGTGCGTCAATCCTCATACATAACAAAACTTTCATAAGTAAGTACACATATTTGAAAATGATATTGCTTGACATGTAATTAAAAGCCTTGGTACTACGAAAATTATAGCATAGCTATCAATCATTTTATGACAACTGGAATTCAATACACCTTGTTTTCAATAATTGCCATAGGCAGGGTTAACAGAATGTTAGTATAAAATAGAATTGCATTGCTTCAATATAATGTATGTAGGTACCTACAATGTTTATACAATATATGTACATATGTATCTTTATTTAAGGGAGTGAAAATCTCTAAATAAAAGGCTGGAATTGAAGCATGGAATATACGCTTTGTATTTTAAAGCTAAAAATAATTATCCTAAAGTAAGGTAAGTGCTTTAATCTAAAACTAGCATGTGAAGTTGACACTTTTTATTGACTGTTAGAAAGAAGGAATAGAGTCCAAAGTCAGGATATTTTTCGGAGCCCTGAGTTTGTTTCGTCTATAGTGGTGTCGGACGTCATCGATACTTCAAAGTTTATATGGAATTTGCGTAGTTCCATATCCGCACACTAGAGGCGCTGGACTTAATCCCATACAAAAATGTAGTCGCGATGACGACTTTCAGGCTCACGCCTCGGACTCAGTTCTGTGTCGCGTGTTTATTATTCAAAAACTGTATATATTGTAAATACCATTCTTCTCTATAAAAATAAGCAAGTGACGGTAAAGGAATGTATTGTTACTACAGATTGTCGGTAATGTTTTTTATTATTTTTATAAAAATGCTGGACGATTCACACCTCGTCATTTAGCCTCAAGTTGAGCAGAGAGCAGAGCTCTCTTTTATGATTATGACCTACTAGATAGATCATAGATTTAATAGAAAACTAACATAGATACTACTAGCTTTTCCCCGCGGGTTCACCCGCGTTGAATTCGAATTTCACATTTCTAGGGGGATAAAAAGGTATTAAACAATTAATCCAGAAATTCGCCAATGTTACTCTCCATCCTTTCATCTAACTCTATGCCAAAAATCAAGTCGATAGGGCGTGAAGGAAGGTCAAACAAACAAACAAACAAACAAACACACTTTACATATTAGTTAGGACATTTCACATTTATAATATTAGTGAGGATTAGGATTTGTAATTATATGAACATAGAAGACACCAAGAACACCAGGACCTGGAACACGGTCAAACATTGGTCTCGACTCTCGAGGTGGCTAACCAACCTCCTGCTTCGCATAAAAAAAGTTCAAGCCTATTTTCTTGCCAACTGTAATTTTTTTAAAACCTGATAATGGGCAAAAATTCTCGTATATTTTATAGATCGTTTCCTCAGATAATATCCCTGTAGCTACAACGGTTAAGGTTTACACATTCCTGCCCCGACCAAAGAAAGTGTGGTTTCTTTGGACGGGGTACATCCCGTTATACGTGATTTTAGTGTTAAATTTTAGACCTGAGAAGCATTCTAGAACTCAGCCAACCTGTTATACCTAGCTCTTTATTATTCTGCTGGGCACGCTGCTAAGACTATCAAGTTTCAATATGCGCCAGCGACGGTGAACGAGACGTGAAGTGAATTTATTGGCGTGAATAAAGAAAAATAAAAATGTTTTAAGACACATGAGAATGTGTCCTTTTTCAATCGCGTGGTGGTTGAAATCATTGGATATGACTACAACTGGTATAACATTTTAAGTAGAAGCGATTTAGATACCTTTATAGAAGTACCTACGGTGAACATTATTAAGTTTACACGCCACCGTCTATACTTTTTCGATCACGTGATCGAAAAACAACCTTAACCTTAACCGTTGCCTGGAAGAATCGCTCTTAGCGATAAGGCCGCCTATTCTACAAGTTAAGTTTAAACAACTACGTAATCATATTGAAATACAATACCTAAATATTCATAAAAACTGAACCTGTGTGAAAGTGCAGTAAATTCCAATAACGGACACAATTCTCAAAATAATTATTTACGCCTCTGACCGCTACCTACCTACAAGGCTTTTGTTCTTTGATTCTTTGTTTTAAGTTTTAAACTTAGTGTTTAAGTTTAAAACTAAGAAGTTGACGTTTTGTTTTTATGTTTTTGTTTCTACGTAATTTTTTGAAACAACCGTTTCAACTTACCAAACTGTGGAATTGATACTTTCTACAACTATACTAACAGAATATTAACCTTATTCGTGAAGTCCGTAAGAACAAAATGGCAAATCAAGCAGTTCTCCACCCATACGTTGTGCATGTGTTGCCTGCACTGCAGATGCGGAGAAAAATGACAAAAACATGTTTTGCTTGCGCTTCTTCATGGTCTAATTTTAGAGCAGTTTCCTACCAGTTCAATTTATAAAAAAACTTATCATATCATGTTTTTAATTATATCTCCACATTTTTAAAAATAATATAATAGTCTAGTTTCTACTCGCTGCTTCGCACGCCTTGTTTTCAGGTTATATCAATACCATGGGATAAAAAACTAGCCTATGTTTTATTCTACTTCTGGCCGTACATCTATGCAAAATTTCAGCTCGATCTGTTCAGTAGTTTAAAACTACCAAAACTACTGAACAGATCGATCGTAACAAACATCCATCAGAACATTCATAATTAATAATATAAGTGCGATTAGAGTTAAGAGTGATTTTTACAGCAAGACACTTCAGTTTCTTACAAAAATTTATATCGCAGCGGAAATCAATACCATCACCGCGACAGACGTCGTAAAAAACTTTATTACTGCTTACTTCTTTTTAATTGTCTGTTCAAATCAAAATCTATTTAAATTCAAGCATAGATTTATAAAGTTAGGAAACAGAATTAATCGTGGCGAAAGTAGGGCCAAACTCTTCCAGCAGCTGGCGGCTGTGGCCAGACTGTCGTATCAGGCCGATTCACGATCGATTGCTTTCATTATTATTATTGCTGACATTTTATACGCTGACAGTATACCTAAATACTAGTTGTAATTTGTTTTTATTATTTTATTGCGATGTTCGTAAATGCATTGACAACTATAATAAAACTAGCTGCTGCCCGCGCCTTCGGCCGCATTTTATCGAGATAAAAACAGCCTATATGTTATTCCAGATCCCAAACTATACCCATACCTAATTACAGCCTAATCGGTTCAGTAGTTTTTGCGTGAAAGAGTAACAAATATCCATATATCCATCTATATAAACTTTGACATTTATAAAGAGTAACAAATATCCATACATCCATCCATACAAACTTTGACATTTACAATATTAGTAGGAAGGATTAAAGCAAAGATTTTGTAATAAAAATTTAAAATATAGAAAAAGAAACAGAACCTAGTGATTATTTAGTTTAGCCAGTTCATAAGACAGATTTTTTGAACAAAATATTTAGCTGTCAGATAAATAGTTCATTATTATTTCATTCACTTTTATGATCATTATTTATTTCTTAATTAGCCTTCCTATCCTAATTCTAATCAGTCATTTATTTATTGATAGTAATCGCAGCATGGGATAACGACAACAATCGATACTAAATCAGCTCATGGCTTACCTGCGTTACATTCAGCTCTCGTTGTTGTTAACATAATAACTATGTACATAAAATGTAGTCCCACAATCCCCGGGAAAGCCGAATCATGCGGCGAATAATAAACTTATGTCTATAGCCATGGTACCAGTACCAAACAATAGACATAAGTTTACCTTCGTCGATTTACGCCGATCATTGGCTGCATTTCGAATCAGAAAATGAACCAAAAGGTATGATAGATGACAGTAACTAAATATCTTTTAATTACCAAAATATTGTATTTAACGACGACCTCTGTGGCGCGGTGGGCGAAGGTGCACCTGCGATGCAGGAGGTTGCGGGTTCGATTCCCGCCTCGGGACAAATGTTTGTACGATCTGCAGATATTTGTGCAGGGTGTTCTGGATGTTTTCTATGTATAATAAAAAATATCTATCTATGTAGTGTATTATATTAAGAATATCAGTTATCTAGTACCCATAACACAAGCTCTGCTTAGTTTGGGGCTAGATAATGCTGTGTGAATTGTCCAGCATTATTATTATTATTTATTATTATAATTAATTATAATGCGTGTCTCGATGGACCAACGACATCGTAGTGGTCGCAGGGAGTCGATGGATGGAGGCGGCTCGAGACCGCTATTTGTGGCCGCGTATTGGGAGGCCTATGTCCAGCTGTGGACGTGTATGGGCTGATATGATGATTGCGTGTTTTGTAATCTATGGCTCAGGTAGCCATCGATTACAAAACACGCATTACGTTTTTTATTTTAATCGAGATTAATTATTATTTTGATAAAATTAAACAACCCAATACAGGAATCCGCCATGACACATTGAACACCAATCACAGAATACTGAGTTGTGACGTCATACCATCACAATGCACAGAATAACTATGATCTGACTTTCTGGTAAGTAACTACATAGTCTCCGAATGCTGTAAGATGAGATTTATCCTAAGCAAAGTCACGTGTAGCAAATGTAATGGAAGATAGACTGGACACAGTGGCCTTGTTATTTATCTCGCTCGTAGCATGCCTACGCGCCGTAGCATACGTCGGTTTGCATTGAAAAGACATTAACGCGATATGATATTTTTATAGCGGACGCGTAGAACAATAACTTCAATGCACCAAGCATCATTCAATAACCATGCTCGTCGTTTTTTTTACGGCAGTAGGTATTTCGGTGGATTTTTATGAAGGGCACTTAAATAAGAGTGTACTGAACATAAATATTCATTTATATCATATTATCGTACCTATTTCGATACGTGATAATGATAATACGTCGGGTTTAACTTATTTATTCTGTGTCTGTGTAAATAGGCTTGAACAGCTTTGCAGCTTGATCCTCAACATACAAGAGTGTAGTGTGTGTGTGTAGTCGCCAGATTAGAGAAGGACAGAGCTATCTGTTGAAGGGAGTCGGCAAAAACCGGCAGGAGTACCTGAGATTGCTATTCTTCTGTGGCGCAGGTAGTGGGGTGCTTCTATGAAAGCTTTATATCTATGCTTTTATAGTTGTATTCAAGCAGTTATTCAAGTGTGTTTGAATTATTTGAACCAATCTACAAATGCGTTATGAATCAGTTCCCTATTTAAGAACAATGAAGTCGCTAATAAGATCGCCTATACCAAAGTAAGCCAATTGATACAAAACATATTGTATAATCAATATAGCAAGCACCGCCAAATCAAATAAAATAAATCTTAATGAAGTAAAGTTTCAAAAAACTAAATCTTAACTACATAATAGTTTGGTTTTCATCAAACATAAGAAGACCTCCAAGCTTTCATACAAAAAAATCTATCAAAATCTGTTTATTCTTTTGGGAGCTACGGTAGCCATAAGCGATACACAGGTTTGTTTGCGCCGGGTTTAGAAAGCTTGGTTAGAAATATATTTTAAACTTAAATTGTGTGTCTATGCCGAGAAGAGATCGCAATAAAGCCGCCCATTGTAGGTAATTGTACCTACAATGGGCGGCCTTATCGCTTGGATAAGACAATTCTTATGTAATGCTAATGTCTCTTGGTCATGTTGTTTGTCTGATGTACAAAAAAATATTTTTATACTATATTGCTTGTCTAAAATATATATTTTGAAACATGCCCGGGATTTCGTCTCAGACTCGCTAAGTAAAGCTTATACTGTGAAAATGCGGCTCCTATCATACCCTAATCACAGAAATACCTTCGCGGAATACATTTTCCCATTCAATTCCCTATAGAACAGTTACATTTGGCTTTAATTATCAAGTTCAGGATGCTAAAGTAAGAAAACTGGAACAGTTGAATTGTACCCACAGCGGAACCGCAAAGTGAGTCTTTAAATATGCTGATATTTTGCTTAGGGATGTACTGCGTACGGTATTTCGGAATACGAAATTTCCATAACGCCTAACTCAACAGGAAAATACACTCTGAATAATCAATAATTATTCATCCATCATCGATCTATCACTAAACCCCGATTTCACAAGGATTTTTAAACGTCTAATCTGTGTTTGATGACTTACAATTATATTTTAGCCTAGCCAGGTAAATCTACCAGGTACCAAATAATACCTACTAATTTTACCATCCACTCGTACTAAGCGGTTTTACTCCACCTTCATCATTCAGACCGCTAAGGATTGGAACTCGTTGCCTGCTTCTGTTTTTCCTACCAATTACAATCTAGGTCTCTTCTAGACAAGAGTGAATAGGTATCTTCTAGACCTTCGTGATACACCGTCGCCCCATCGCCATCAGGTGAGATTGTGGTCAAACGAAGGTCTATTGTCCATAAAAAACCTCCTAACTCAATTTTATAAATCACTGCAAAAAAGGTTAACAAACCCGCCGTACTTAAAATTCAATAAACTTCCCTGTTGACTTTCATACACATATGTACGTATAAACAACTAGCTGCTGTCCGCGTTTTATCGGGATAAAAAATAGCCTATAATTAAACGTTAGTTAAGTACGATGTCTGTGTAGTTAAGGTCCGCTTGTCTATAGTTAGATACTCAAGCTTTAAGAATTCTGGAGATAAAGTCAATAAATCAGAAAGGACTGAAAATCCTACAAAAATTATAAATTTCAAAGTTTGTGAGAATGCATAGATGGATGTTTGTTCCTCTTTCACGCAAAAACTACTGAACTGATTGGCCTGAGATTCGGTATGGGTATAGTTTGGGACCTGGAATAACATATAGGCTATTTTTTATCCCGATAAAAGGCGGGCGAAGGCGCGGGCAGCAGTTAGTCCTGTATAAAAATCTACAGCGGCGCTGGAGGCCATATGTTTAGCGAGTTTACTTTACATCTCTAAGTAGTTAGGTATTACCTACATTGTTTTTCTTTATTGTTTTACATAGATATTTAAATTAGCTTCTGCCCGCGGCTCTGCACGCACTTTCGAAATAGCCTATGTATGTCCATCTCCGAGATATCTTTTACCTTCCGTTCAGCCGTAAAAAGGTAACAGACAGACAGAATAAATTACTTCAGCTTTTACAAAATTATAGTATGGACTAATTTTAATACACTAGAGTTCCAATTACAATCTAGTCATAGAAATGATGAATAATTTTGTTTTAACCTATTTTATAAAAATAAGGTACATAAAGTAGAAATAATTGAAATAACTACATTATTTTTCGTAATATATTATAATAGGAAGCAGTTCCAGTAAAACACATAAAAAAATTACAACTTTGATTCACTCTTTTTAATAATGTAAGCAAAGGAATCATCAGTACAGTACATCACAGCAAAGCGATCACGAATCCGCCTGCCAAGCGATTGTCGCAATACCCCTGATGACAGATGTCGTATGGGGGAGGCCTATGTCCAGCAGTGGACGTGTATGGGCTGATATGATGATGATGAAGCAAGGAAAGCAGTGGACAGTAACTTCTGAAAAATATTTTATAATCGCCAATGCAAACCATTTTAGGTATTTACAAATAGATTCCATGGAGATTTGGGCACCCAGATAAAACTTCGCCTTTTTTATGCCCATAGCGATATCATTCAGCTTCAGCTTTCAAGGATAATATTTATAATAATAAGGTAAAGAGGGTAAAATCCCCATCTTATTATTCATACCTTACAATTTTGGGTACACTAGCGACCCGCCCCGGCTTCGCACTGGTGCAATGCTGGTACTAAATTATAAATATAAACCTTCCTCTTGAATCACTCTATATATTAAAAAAACCGCATCAAAATACGTCGCGTAGTTTAAGATCTAAGCATACATAGGGACAGACAGCGGGAAGCGACTTTGTTTTATAATATGTAATGATATCTGATTGTAAAATAAAAAAGTTAGCATGGGTATTTACATAATACCCACCCAGGTTTATTACAAACGTTCAATGTAGCAAATAAGTATGCTCATTACATTAAAATTGGATTCCTCTAAATCCCTCAGGCTCGTACTGGCCCCAACGCTAGTCGGGAATTTATACAAAATGCGTATTTAGTACGTTTTTCATTAGCATAGAATTTACCTCGTCGACGCCAACGCGAAAATAAAATGGTACCGCAGAAGGCATACCTAAATGAACAAGCAATTTAATTGCAGTTGCTTTGCTACCACGGATTAATTAATTAATTAGGGCATGAATCCAGCCTTACTCCAATGAATACAATTAGGTAGTTTTACAGAAATAAATTACAGGCACTTTTGTAATAAATAAACTAGCATCTACTCGCGGCTTTGCACGCGGTATTTGTGATTTAATGCACTGACTGCCCAGCCCATACGGTGCCATCCGGAAGGAGGGGTGGGGCGGCAGCGCGGCGCGGCGCGGCGGCGTGGCCCACGAGGAGCACATGGACCATTTAAGGGCTCATTCACACAGCATCCGTTTTAGGATCTGTTTTACAGGATCCGTTTATTTGCCCTTGATGGCGTTTGTAGTCGTAGGAGCGAGTTCACACACCTGACAGTATTCCCGATCCAGTAAACGATTGTTTCCAGTAGCCAAGAATCCGTAAAAACGGATGTGCAGTGTGAATGCGCCCCAAGTCTTGACTCTTGAGCAATGAAAGTGTTAGTTTAGTTAGTATATTATTGCCCATAAATGTTTCTCCAGGTTCAGAACTTTACCTTGAGTGTGTTCGTGTTAAGTTTCAGTCCGAATTATTCTGAAGTTTTGGTCTAAGGGAGTAATAAACAAAACACCCATTCATACATCCAAACTTTTACTTTCCAAACAAAGTACACGTCTAGCCACAGCATACGGAATCTCATCACTTTTTTAATGAGATTTAAATTAATACATTATATATTTTTACACATTTAATAATTATTATGTGAATTTCAATTGTATAAACAATGTTTTTGTATGGCTACCAGCCCTAGACCATAGTCAGAAGGAAGGAAAGAAGCTGTTGTGTGTAGGAAATCACCGTTTGCATGGGCCACACCGTCCAAGCTAAGCAATAATAAATGTGGAAAATATCCTGAATATAATTTTACAATCAACCATTTCACCAGAGAATTCCATGTTTTTTGCTATTGAAAAAAGAGCGATATTGCAGCTTTATTCTAAAATATAATAAAATAAATACGTAGGTAGGTTAGGTATGCTTCTTGCCTTCTACCAAGCACTAGGACAGTACAAAATCATATTAATAACAAGCCTCTTCGGATGGATTGAACAGAACACATGAATACACATAATTTGATTGTTTTGAAAAAACTAAAAACCGATTTTAGATTGCTTAGAATTTACACTGGTTTTTTAAGTTTTTGTATAAATTTTTATGGGATCACCTCGGGATAATTTTCCATAAAATAGCAAAAGAATTGTCAAAATCGGTCTATTTAACAAAGATTCATCTCACTGTTGGTCGTTCACCACACTTTCACAATACAAATAAAGAAAAAGTTCAACAGCTAGATAAAAACTAAGTTATATTCGATCGTTGGGTCATATTTTGAAAAGTAACATACCTAACAAGTAAGCAAAAATAATCCGAGAGGCGATATTTCATTATAATACGGGTAAGGACCTACACAATTTTACTTTTGAAAGTGGTCCATTTTGCTTACGTAACTACCATTCAAATATTTCGTGTCGACCCTTTTCATTTGAATACTTTTGGTAAAGTAGGTAAGTATAAACTTTGGAATCTTAAGTACTTTATACAATAACAGATTGTCACGATGAAATTCCTGAAGTTTTTAGTTCGAAAGGACCGATACTTAAGAGCGTTTAAAAAAACCTGAAAGCTTTAAGTTTATTTCACACTTAGATATTTTGGGTTTGTCTTCTATGGCCTTTTTATGTCAGAGAAAAATATATTGAATATACTTTACATATTTCGACAAATTAACACATAGGTAAGTAAGTACATACAAAACAACAAAACCAAGCATTGAACATGGAGGTTTATAAGATAAATTACACAATGATGGGCGGCGGATCGATTTTACCTCCATGACCCTGTCTGTATATTGCGTATTACAATTACCTATTGCCTATTGTAATACGCAATATACAGGGTAAGCCTATAAATTAGAAAAAGTCATACCTACTTAGTAAGTACCCACATAATATGTAAAACTTAAGATGAGGAGCAGTATATAAGTTACCAAGCTATCTTCTCAAGCTAGAAATGCCACAGCAAATAAATCTACTGCGCAGCCAGTAAATTTTCTTTCTACTACTACCTCAGCGATTTGTACCTTTCAAACTGTAAGTAGTTACTAGTTACGTACCTACATAGCTTACATTTTTTAGAAATGAGAAAAATTGTGCGAACCTCGCAGTGGGAACGCAGATAGCAAACAAGCATTGTCTCGTTTGCGGCACAAATAACGCTATTGTCTTCGGAACTGCATGCACTGTCTCCTTTAGCCTCATTGTGATCTAGATTCGTACCCACTCACACAGGTCACCTGTTGTGTCACTTGTTATTTCTGATGTCTTCTATCTTGGCTTTATTTGAAAATAGTGATCCGTCCCGGCTTCGCACATGTAGCATTAGCAATTCAATACAAAATCATTATTGGTTTACGCGACGCGACGCCCGTCAGCAAAACTCCCAGTCAGGATGAATTTTCAAATATTTTCAACAATCATCATCATATTCCAGCCAATTTACACAAAGGCCTTTTGAATGAGTTTATATACATTTGTATATTAATCTTCCCCTTAATCGTAACCGTACAAAGCTGATAACCTTATGAAAATCCATTAAGAAAAGGTAGCTGATAAATGAAGATGCGGTCATCACCGCATCTTCAGCCCGTACATATCCCCGGTAGACTCAATATCCCCGTAGGTATTATGTCAGAAAAAGAAATTATCAATTTCAATTTGTGAGCAATCAATGCAATCAAACATAAAAATAGTAGATCAAGATTTAGAATCACCCAAGTCGGGAATAAAATAAACGTACCTGCCAGTTATAGGAGAAGCGATCGAACAGGAAGAGGAAGTGTACAAAAAATAATAATCGAACAACAGATAAACTAACAAACTAATAGTACCTTAGCTATATACAATACATATGATTTTATTAAACACACGTAAACGAAAAAAAATGACTAAATAAACCTAATAAATACCTAAACGTAAATATATATTTATATACATATACACTCATAAGATATATACCTACTATATATGATGGTAGGAAGTGCTCTTTTAGTTTTGAAAATGTTATGCGATGGACAGGCTCGAACATTATGGGGAACAGATAATACTATATATAGAGACAAACTTACGTACTTATTACAGCTATAGGTATGTTATGTATTACATTTGAAAGGTAATCCCAATGGCGAGGTTACTCCTGAACCGTGAACGCCTGACTCAAACCAACTGTTTCGTTGCTTTATTTATGGTACTAAGTAGGTTAGGTACCTATGTACTTTTATAGGTACGTGTATGTACTTACAATAAAATTATGTTCATTACGCTTCATAACAACAAATCGAGAGGCGTTAAATTAGTTACAGAATAAAACAACTGAATAAATGATAGTAAATGGTTATTTACATATTTATTAAAATAAAGTAATAGAAAATCTATTCCCAAAATAAGCAGAGCTTGTGTTGTGGGTACTTAAAAATTACTTAATTGCTTTTTTATACCTACATTACTTACATTACAAAGTTTTTTTATTGTCCATACAAAATACCCAACTCACCCGGAACAGATTACGAGAATAACAATTACCAATTTATACCTACCTACATGAAATTTAATAAAAGCCTACTCCTGCGCTTTAAGGTGGTTCGTTACGGGTATGCACGAGATTAATTTTTTTTTAGTTTTAAATTTATTCTGGATTCTTCAAGGAATAAATCTAGCGGAAAAGTAAGTTGGCGCAAATTGTAAACCATTTTCTATTTACTTATGAAAAAAACGAACTTCGGCTCTTTGGTAGTTTTGAAGCATTTGAGAAAAAAAGAGATTATGGGTTAAAAATCAACAATTTCCCAAATGCTCCCAAAATAAAATTATATCGAAGTTGGTTTTATGATGGGTTCATAGAAAATAGTTCACGATTTGCGCTCAATTACTTTTCCGGTAATTTTATTCTTTGTAATACGCAGAAAAAATAATCTCACAAAATAATTTTAATCTCGCGCCAACCCGTGACGATCACCCTTAAAGATTATACATCATTATTATTACCTTATTATTTTACTACAAGAATACCCAACAAGATCCAATAAAATCATACCTAAACATAAAACATCAAGAATTTTCCACATACAATTATAAGTACCTACTTATTTCTAATAACAAAGACAACATTGTTTATTTTCTTTTATCCGAATTCTCAATTCCGAGCTGAATAATTTATACAATTCTTGCTCGCTTATTTTATGAGATACCTTATAACTTCTGCCTACGACTTCTAATACCGTATGTATTGTCAAATCATGAAAAAAAATACAAAACTTTGGTACCTACGTCTACTATCTACTATCGTATAATAGATAAATAATACTTTATTTTTATTTAACAGCCTGAATTAAAACATTGGTTCTCGGTAGGTTAGATACTTATGCACTTCACTATCTCACCTACAGAGTTAAGAATATTAAGTTCTACGAACATAGAAAGACTCATTTCGTTTTAGGCACTGCCTTTGGATAATCCCTTTATAAAGCACAGGTCCGGTCTGGTTTGGAGTATTGCTGCCATGTTTGGGATGGCTCGGCCGAATAACAGCTTGCGGCCTTAGACTCGATAAAGCGAGGAGCCTTCAGACTCATAGACGAGCAGTACCTTGCAGAGACTAAGATCCAAAGTCTCGATCACCGCCGCAAGGTTGCTTGTCTCTCGATCTTTTATAGGATACATTTCAGAGAATGCTCCCAGGAACTTCATGACCTTATTCCACCATCTTCCTACGGACGGTACAATACCATCCTTATCTGGTGGATTTACCATCCACTCGTACAAAGCGGTTTTCCTCCACCTTCATCATTCGGACCGCTACGGATTGGAACTCGTTGCCTGCTTCTGTTTTTCCTACCAATTACAATCTGGGTCTCTTCTAGACAGGAGTGAACAGGTGTCTTCTTGACCTTCGTGATACAACGTTGGCCACATCATCACTTTCCATCAGGTGAGATTGTGGTCAAACGAAGGTCTATAAACTATAAAATAAATAAATAATGAGATTGATATTACATAATTTAATAACGTACATATTAGTACCTTTAACCTTTCTTACCTCCATACAGGATATCATTTTCTGCCAGCCAGATTGGCAGGAGTTTTAAGCACCAACGTAAACAAAAACAAGATGATTGATTTCTTAATCATTCAAATAAAACAAAAGAATGAAATCAGTTTCACAAAATATTTTTTTATTTTGCTATAAATCATGATAATTACTTGGTGCCTACATAAGTATTTAAAAAAATAGCTGATCTGTGATGGATGTCGCAACTACTTTTGCATAGAAGATTCTTTTTCACTTTGCAACGCTCGTGAATGGTATGCCAGTAATTAGACTGTGGTTTCTGGTCTGGGGTTTCCTGGAATCAAAGCAGATGAACCCCAGAGATTCAAGTACCTGGTATACATTGGTCCAACCCACGCATATCAAATATTTGTGTTGAAACATAACTATGGTTATGGCAAGTAAGTACCTAGTACATTCAGGAAAGGAAACGTAGGTAGCTTTCGTTGTAATTCTTGTATTTTTTTGTGTTTTTATTGTACACAGTAATACCGCAGGTATCACATACGATAGACATTGTATCAACTTATCTAATAAGATTATGTACATAGCGAGGCGAGCTTAACCCTGAAAAAGAGTTTTCTTCCAGCAAACCTTTGAGTTATAGGAGAAGCGATTGAACAGGAAGTGTACAAAAAATAATAATCGAACAACAGATAAACTGACACACTAATAGTACCTTAGCTATATACAATACAAATGATTTTACTAAACACACGTAAACTAAAAAAAATATAATGACTAAATAAACCTAATAAATACCTAAACTTAAATATATAATTATATACATAAGATATATACCTACTATTTATGACAGTAGGAAGTGCTCTGTTAGTTTTGAAAATGTTTGCGATGGACAGGCTCGAACATTATGGGGAATAGATAATACTATATATAGTATTCATTCGGTTTAACTTTGTGTTGGAGTCAATAAATTGGCGAACTAAAGAACGAACTAAAGAATAGCTATCATTCACAGCTGTTTACGTATCATTTACACATTTTTGCGATAGTTAGGACTATCGTTTCCTCGTTATTCTGACAGAAACGTGACAAGGCGGTCTTTTCAGCCAAATCTGATTTATGTTATCGCACAAAGTTGACCTGTGGAAATGTTAGTTAGCATTTTTCTGAAGTAGAAAAACGCTAACAAGGTCTGCAAAGTATGCACATTACATAAAACATGCACGCTTGACAGGGTGAATTGTGTAATTATTGGCACGGAAAACCTAACTGCACAAGCCACTGGCCGATATAGAAAATGCAACTGAATTTATTTTTACAGTCGTCAGCGCCATTAATACTATTATATATTCGGAAGTAACTCTGTGTCGGGATACCATTTACCTCCTATTTCGTTACCTTTTCACGCCTAAATGGTTGAAATTCTGGCAGGGGGGTAAATGGTATGAACACCTAACATGCTAAAGGTTTCTTCGTCGCTCCTTTTCTTTACTTTAGTCTACATACCGAAGCGACTGAAATCAAAAATATCACTTTATTTCCATGTCAGTGTTTAATTTTACGAATTTGACCTTTTCTAAGTGTAGGAACAGTTATTGTATTTACGGAAATTAAGAATTTTTGATTTGATTTATTTGATTTGATATCCCGGGCACGGAACGCGTGCGAAGCCGCGGGCAGTAGCTAGTGTTAAATATTTCGTTGTTTGTATTTTTGTGTTTTAAATCGCGTTATACATGAGGGGTGTTAGATTAGAAGTTTGACGCGTATGTTTGTTCTATGCCATCGTTGTGTCCAGTTCCGGAGTTCAGTTTGACGTATCGAGATGTGATCTTGATGTCTCTTTTTTGTATGGAATTTGCGTTTTTCCATGTCCGCACGAAATTCCGCTGTACCAAATTCCATAGAAAACTGAGATGTCACGATCACGTCTCGATACTTTCGTCAAACAGAATTAAGGGCTCTGTCTTGTGTCAGTGTAAAATGTACCTTTTAATGGTTCAAAGTAACAATTTGTGTAGTGTGTAGCCAGAAACCTCTTTCGTCCCTGAGGTTAGCTATTTGTCATGTTACGTATCTGAATATACAACCGAAGCCCTTGGAATGTTACGATTATGGGTCAAACGATTTCGTGCAAAAAGGAGTTTTTGTTAATAGGTAATTCTTAGTAATTCTTTTTACATTTTTGCGCGGACCGAACGAAGAATTTTACCCTGGGGTAGACTAATGGCTAGCTGTTTTTGGATCCTTAAAGCCAAAGCAACTCTAAGCTCTATTATAGGTAGTTCCGTCTGATTAATACCAATAGTACCTACCTACATTGTTCAACGAAGCGAGAAAGTATCCGATTCCTACCGTTTGTCATCAGGGGCCCGAGGCGCAGCCGAGAGCCTTAAAACACACGAGGTAGGAATTGCATTTCCTCCTGAGTGATACATAGTGCTTTATACTACAAACCTACGAAGAAATTCATCGTTTTAGAATATTAAAAATGACTCGAGTAAATACAAATTACATTCGACCCATTACCACTGAGGATTCAAATTCCATAGTCTTCCGTCCTGCATTTTAGTACGCATACTACGCATGCAATGACGTACTTTTACCTCATGTTTGGAAAGAGAAGCTTTCGGGTGAGGTTTAGTATAAAACAGACGACGCCACCAATCAAATATCAAATTGCTTTATTTCCTTTAGACCTTACATAACTCTTGGACACGTCACAAAATTAAAATTACATAAGTAAAACAGGGAAATAAAGTAATCACTTTGATTTTTTGTTCACTTCAATCTTTTTAAGGTAAAGTAAAGAAGCGAAGCGAATTCTTTACCTTGATAGGTTGTTAGTTTTCGAGTTGGAGCAAAAGTCGTCCCATGCTTTTTTATCCTCTAGATAATCTGATATTTTGTAATAAGCCTTTTTACAAAGTATATGTTTGATAGTTTGTTTGAATTTATTTATTGATAATTTTTGCGACTCACTCGGAGTTTTGTTGTAGAAGCGTATACATTGCCCTTTAAAAGATTCACTAATCTTGTGCAGCCTACTTTTGGGCAAACCGAGTTTGTTCTTATTTCTAGTATTTACATTATGTATATCGCAATTTTTAGGGAATCGATCGATATTTTCAATTAGTCCTGAGTCGCCTCTATCCAACGAAAAATTTAGCGCTCGTGCATTTCAATAATAAATCTATTCCACTCTGATATAAAGACCATAGGAACTGGAAAACCAAAAAAATTAACTACAACCCGACTACATAAAATTCACCTATTGTCCTTATCATTTTCTTTTGATACTTAGGTAGTCGGAGGCCTTTGTTCCTACTTGTAGGTACCCTAGGTATATGTGGTGGGTGCCTCCGACTACCTAAGTATCAAAAGAAAATGATAAGGACAATAAATGAACGCTTGTTTAAGACTTTTATGTAGTCGGGTTGTAGTTTTTAATTATATATTTTTTTACACCTTTTTGCCAATAGCTTGAGAATCGTTAATCTCACAAAAGTTTAAAAAACGGTTTCGGCAAGTACAAACAAAGACATTTGCAACGATACTACACACGAGCATATTTACTAACATTGAGATTTACGACCCTTACTTAGACCCCCGCTATCTCGTTAGACACCCATTTTTATCTGACGTCACATAGCCTATAACCATCGGGCTATTAAGACGAATCATACGACACCTCATGTGTTGAAATCGGACCAGTAGTTTCAACGCTACGTGGGACCATAAAAACCGGCTACATACATACATAGGGTGTCAAACTCATAACCCTCGTCCTTTGGTAGTCGGGTAAATATTTACAAACATAGTAATTCGTATGAAGCATCAGCTGCCAAAATGTAAACAAGTGACATGATCTCACGTCCGTCCGAGACTAGCTGTTTTTGGACCCTTAGTGCAAAAAGTCGAGTCCAATGACTAGCTATTGTGCGCTACGAAGAATCCATGAGTATTTTAACCTCGTCGAGCAGCTTTCGCTAAAATAGATTGCAATTTTGAAAATAAAACGCAGAAATGAAATGTATTTTTCGCTTTTGGCTGAAACATTGTACATGGAATATTTTCAATCAATACCTTAAAATGAAATTATGCAGAACAATGTGCCCGTTAGGATGCGGTTAAAGCGTAAAAAAACTAATTTAGTACAAAAAAGGCCTAAAAATTTTTTGATTGGATTTTTTCTAGCCACTAGCCGATGAAAGTCATTACGAGCATAGAATATTTACATAAACAGCCATTAGATCGTGCCACGTTTACAATCAGCTCGACAGAACGTGATTACCAGCTCTATTTCTAAAGTATGTGATTTTGCTAACACAGGTTGGCTTTATGAGAGCTAGAGTAACGTCGTGAAAGACATGTCAAGTCATGTGTTTAATTTATGAGAAAACTAGCAACTCGCCCCGGCTTCGCACGGTTAGTAGAGGATAACATCTGAAAGGGATTCTGAAAGGGCAGCGTTTTCGATGAAAGTTCTCAGGCACGGCTTGACTTTTTCCGACACTTCCAACAATTATCGTTATATTTGAACCAATTTACACAAAACTTAGACAAATTACTATATACCTTCCTCTCCTCTATCAATTGGTTCCTTTACTCTATCAATTGGTAAACAGCATGAAAATTTGTTCAGTAGTTTTTAAGTT
Organism: Eupithecia insigniata; assembly: GCA_947859395.1. Classification (NCBI taxonomy): domain Eukaryota; kingdom Metazoa; phylum Arthropoda; class Insecta; order Lepidoptera; family Geometridae; genus Eupithecia; species Eupithecia insigniata. The sequence goes on along the minus strand of OX402001.1, from coordinate 9,163,916 downwards.
AATCGCGAACAGACAAACAGACAGACGCTGTAGAGGTGATAAAAACTGCATACCTTAAAAAGATAAAAAAAAAAACTTAATGTTTTATTACTGAATGCGTACATACATTTATCAAAAAAATCTGAAAAAAGAATTATGTAGTTTACATTTAAAAAAATCGCCTGTCTTTTTGAGTTAGCTCACATATTATATAATTTTTTTCTGATTTTGTCGAAAAATATGACCTTAATCAAACGAAATGTGCTACTTGACAAATAATTTGTCAAGTAGCCCCACATCTCGTTTGATTAAGGTCCGAAAATACACATTTTGGTAAGTATATAGTTTTGTGTACTAAGGTTTAATTGTGTGTTCAACTCGGTAATTAGTCGCTTGTTAACTAGGCTAATTGATGAAGAAACATTGTATAGGTATATTGTTACCTTCATGTTGATTTATGGTGCCACATTTCATTTCACCTACCTACTTTTATACAGGACTAGCTGCTGCCCGCGCCGTCACCCGCGTTTTATCGGGATAAAAAATAGCCTATATGTTATTCCAGGTCCCAAACTATACCCATATCAAATTTCAGCCTAATCGGTTCAGTAGTTTTTACGTGAGAGTGACAAATATCCATCCATACATCCATCCTTACAAACTTTGACATTTATGTATAATATTAGTAGGAGCATAGATGAAGTTTCGTCCATAAGTCCGTAGGAGTAAGATGTTGGGTTATCTGAGCAGAATAAGCAACTGTACTTTTTACAAGCTTTTATTCTACTTGCCCTGTTAGTTTGTGTGGGACAAATCTGGCAACTGAATTAGAGCAGTTATCCTCTACCGATTGAGCTGAAGTTTGGCATACTTATGTAAGTTTAGCGACAATACAATGTCATGGTATCATCGAGCTGGTCTGATGATCCAGACCGAAGGTGGTCATAGGAACTCCTTAACGAAACGACTTAACCACGTTGAATTCATTGGATTTGTCCTTTACAAATACTTTGGTCCTATCCTACATGCATGATATAAACGCTCGTTTTTAAAGAAGTTTTTTTTAATTAAAAAAATATTTATGACACGGAAGAAAATAGCGGACATCTCAACTTTGTGCTCACAAAAATATATTGGAAATATTATGGAATAATAAAAAGTGCGATGGTTTTGGTATAGAATTTTAAAATTGGTATTGGTACCTACCAGCAGCGAGATTTTACTCTATGTTGGTACTTGGTACTCTTCACCAGCTCCTGATATTTATAGTCTAGTTTACTACGTAGTTTATTTTAAGATAAATAGTAAAGTACTTACTTATTCGAAATTAAATATTCAGTCTGCATTGCATGAAAACTATTACTTATAAGTTTGTACTCCTATTCTGGCAAAGCAGACAGAGCTATGCATAATGAATGGTTATGTAAATATATATATTGACCGATGTGGCGATGGACGAAGGTCCGCCTGAAACGCAGGAGGTTGCGGGTTCGATCCCCGCTCTGGGAAAAATATTTGTACGAAACTTTTTTACGCGTGTTCTGTCTTTTCTAAATATGTTTAGTAAAAGAAAAAAATCTATGTAATGTATTGTGTATTATGTATGTATATCAGTCATCTAGTACCCATAAAACAAACTTTATTTAGCTTGGGACTAGATGATGCTGTGTGGATTATCCACCTTATTTATTACCATCTGTACCACATCTCTACATATTCGGATCGAAAAAACCCCTCGGATTTTATTTAGACCTTCTTTTTAGACCTTCTGGTCTAAGTAGCTAAATCTCGAACAGTGCGAAATGTCTATTATAATGCAATAAGGCTGATTATCAAAATGTCAATGTAGCAAAACGTCCAACTATCAGATGGCCTGTATAGCAGAACATTCATTTAACTCAAAATGATGATATAAAATAATTTCTAGAATACCTATGTGTACATAAAATAACTTCTAAAATGGAAACTATAACTGGATAAAGGCGTAAACTACAAAGTATATATATTTCAGTGTCAAGTTTTGCCTGTGGTGAAGTTGGTCGCTCGCCGCGTGCCATAGAGTGTGCAGCAGTTCATCGGCGCAGCACCACAGAATATCAGTAGTGACTACACTAGAGCACACCTGCATCCAAACCAGCCAAACCGGTTTCACTCTCCACTCTAGTCGCGGGCACGCTGCGCTGTCAGAGTTGCCTAATTTACCTATTCAAGCGTTTACTTTGTAGTTCGTAAGCCCCCGCTAAATGAGAGTTGGTGAAAAGTTGTTGCTTAGGTGCTTACTTTAATGCTTTTCTGTGGTTCTGATAATGGGTTCTTCAATTTGAACTTTATAACGTATGTTGAGTAGGTACCACCTACCTAATATGATATGAATACGTTGAGTGCTAGGTAGGTACGTTATTTAAAAAAAAATACCTTTTATTTCTGGGTGCTTGGAAAAATGGGAATGTTAAATCCTTTTCTGGGTTCTTATAAAAAAGTACAGTCAGAAGCAAAAAAAAAACGTCTATTAAAAACAACATCGTACTATTACCTAAATAAATACCCAATATTTAATTTATAAATGAACGACAGGTTCGAGAAAACAAGAAATTATAAAAGACTCAACCATTCCGGGTCCCCCACCCGGAATGGTTGAATCTTTTAGAACGGGGGGATCTGAAGGTCTGAAACTCTTGGATGACAGACAAGGCCAAAAAACAATTCTTCTCTTAGTTTTACAACTTTATATTTTTTCTGCTTAACGGAAGTAAAATCCTGCTGATAAATAATTTAATTTTCTGATCAAAACATTAATTTTGCTGATTAAACAGCTATTTATTTGCTGATCCAAATTAATTAAGTTGCCGACCAAGTACTGCAGATCGATTATGTTTTATAGTAGACCAAAATATTATATGGCTGTCCAAATAGTTTTTTGGCTGATATTTCCGGCTGACCAAATATTTAAAATAAATACCAATAAATTTACTCCTTTATACTACCTATCTATCTTTGGCAAATTTCAGCTCAATCGGTTGAGGATAACTGGTCAAAAATTCATTTGCACGATTTGTCCCACTCCAACTAACAGGGCAAGTAGACCAAAAGCTTGTAAAAAGTACAGTTGCTTATTCTGCTCAGATAACCAAACACTCTGTACCCCACCACTTGTCTCCATCATCGGACCAGCTCGATTCCATGATCACCGAACTTACATAATTATGTAAAATTTCAGCTCAATCGGTTAGGATAACTAGTCTAAAATTCAGTTGCAAGATTTGTCCTACACATACGTAAGTACCTACCTACATAATTAATTACATTGTACGTACTAAATACATATGAACAATCTTGTAAAAATCTGTCAATTTACAGAAATTGCACAGCAGTGTTTTTCCCACTGACTAACTCAGGATATGAGGTTTGGTATTAAAAAGGAGCATCCATTAATTACGTGAATTGCGGCGATATTTAGTGTCCCCCTCTCCCCTTGGTGAGATGTCGTGAGATTTTGCTCGTTATCATAATGTCCTAAAGTCAGGTTTCTGAGATATTCACAGATGAAAATTGTTATTGCTGTAATTTTTTTCATATTTTAATATCTCAGAAACCTGCCGGTTTAGGACATTATGTAAAAGATTTTTTTTTTATAAGTGTCCACTATCCAAATATATAACTGTCTATGTGCGCACGATTTTGATTAAAAAAACCGTTAGGTAGCCGTTGTTAGGGCCAAAATCAACAAACTCCAAACAAAGGTTTTTAAAAATCTGCATTCTACAAGACAAGTAATTTGTTGCCGCAAATCATAAACGATTTTCTATTACAAATGTGTATCTCGCATTCGTGGTTTTTTTTTGTAATATTTTAAATTTTGACATTTTGGTTACCCGCCTCCCCCTAAACTCACGTAATTAATGGAAGCCCCCAAATGGGATTTTTACAAGTTGATGAATCCTTTTTCCAACTCGCAATTGTTATGCAAGAGAAATAGTACCTACTCAAATTAGGCAATAAGTGAAGTACTGTACAAATTGGGTAATTTTACTATTACTTACTTAGGTATAATATAAGCAGAGAGATTTAGATTATCTTATTATTACCCTATTAGAGCACTAATGAAAATTAGTAATAAATGTGATAATATTAGAGAACTCGTACCTACTGAGTACGAGTTATTAATTAGGTAGGTACCGTACTTACCTGCCACTTATAAAAACGATTATTCTCCGGGTTACACAATTATACCATTAAACCTAACTTATGAGTTTTCGAATGGGTACTAAAATATTCACACCTTCATATTGTGGACACAATAAACGAAATTACGAATAAAAGGTATAAGGTATTATACTTAATAAATAATAACAAAAAATATACCAAGCTCGAAAACTTTCTCATTACATTTTTTCATCGCTCATATATTTATCAAAACATTGTTTCCAATCTGTTTGGGGATAATAATCCTTGAAAAAATAGGTGAGGTGTAAAAACACCTTTTTCAAAAAGTCTGAAATCTTTTTGCTGTTGGTTCCAGGTCGGTTCTTCTTTAAGACAAAGGTTACTTAAATTTTAAAAATCCAAAGGTAGGATTTTACCCCAAAGAAAAAGGACCGAGAGCTAGTATAGCATTCCCAGAGAACCTTTACATAATTTAATAAAACAAGAGATTAGGCAGGTAAGTATTTAATAATGCAAACAAAGACGAGAGAGCGAGGTACCTCGGTAAATCCAACTTTAAAAAGGTTTTTTAATTATTTAAGCAAAGGAATAATTAAATTAACAGCCTTCCTCAGGGAGTCAACAAGTTAGATACCTAACATCAACGGAATTGGTTCCTACTTCCATACAAACTTCATTTCTATTTTAAAATGTAGCAAAGCAACCACAGATTAAACTTTCAAAAAAGTTTCGTTTAACCCTGAGTTGTTGCACACAGAGACTTTGTTTACCCACCTTCCCCTCGCATACACGGCTGTGAAGGCACGCACACAGACACAACGTGTACCTGGCTCTACCGTTGATGTTGATACAACGACCGACTCGAGACGCCACGTTCAACAAGCTGAGTTCTAAAGCAAAGCAAGGTGAGTCAGATCTTGAATCAGCCTCTTACCTGAGCAAATCACTAGCAGCAGCGCCAATGGTGAAAGCCATTTCCACTCCATGGTGACAAGACTTTCTTTTTTTCTCAACTTAACTTAGCGCCCATCACAACTATTTACTTAACATTCCAGACGGTTTGTAACAACACTCCACTATTTCACTTCACTAGAATAAACACGCATTTTTGTCAGCAGTTTATGGAACATAAACTTCACAAGTTATACAAGAACTTCTTGAACATCCTTCCCATAGTTAGGGAAAAGTTTGGCGCGATTTTCCAGTTATACGGGACTAGTTTAGCGGCACGTTTATACGTATAGACGGGGCAACGGTTAACCCAGCGCTGAGTGTATTTCAAATCACGAACACGTTTGGAGCCGAGCAAGCGTCGTCGGCTTGCGGGACAGAGAGAGAGGTACGATAAAACGAGCGAGTAACTGGTTCCGTGTAGCGAGAATGGAGTGGCACTGGTACCTTACCTACATAACCGACTTTTATTAAACTTGCGTGTTTTTCGCGAGATGGCGTGGTTGGCATCTCGGACTTAAGTTAAATCTAAGTTATTTTATTAGGACCGGTATATTAAAACTTCTGCAAATGGTTTCGCCTTGATAGCCATTGAGTAAAAAATATTAGTACGATATTTTATATGTTTTTTATCACACTATCTGGAAGATTAAAAAGCTTGGGAAATTGATAAATACCGGCTAAAGGTTTCTTCGTCGCTTCTTTACATACCGAATCGAAAAGCGACCGAAATCAAGAATATCACTTTATTTCCATTCAGTGTTTAATTTTATGTTAGACGGGACGGGAGAAGGACGTTTAAGAAGCTAGCGGTCAGGGTATTTTTTTTTAAGGGCAATATTTATATTTTTTTCGCAAACTGTACGTATGTATACCCTAGCATTATAAATTAAAAAATAATTTATTTTTTTGCTTTGACTAGCGTACGTACTAGTTAAATATTTCAGTGTTGATAGCAGAATTTTTACAGCACTCATGTTAACAGGTTAAGAAGCTAGCGTAGCGGCGAGGGTTATTTTTTTGATAAGATCCAGTATTTTTTGTCGTTAATTGTACATAAACCTAGCAAGACAAATTTAAAAGTAATTCCTTTTTTTTCCTTAGAACTACAGTTCAAAATCTCTGTTTAATACGTACTAGTTACGTATAATAAATGTATATAATTTATTAGTATTATTATGTATACTAATAAATTTTATTGACAAAGAAAATAACAATCAAATAATATAAACTAATTAAACTAGTATTTACAATTGAGCTTACTGCAGACTGTTGCAAACAATCTACAGATAGCTCAACTGGTCCATATCATATAATATATATATGTATATAATTTTATTAGTTTCATTATGAAATAAATAAATTAATAACGGTTTAAATAACGACGGTATAATATTGACGACTGATGTGGCGCGGCGGGCGAAGGATCGCCTGCGACGCAGGATGTTGCGGGTTCGATTCCCGCCTCGGGAGAAATGTTTGTACGATCAGCAAATATTTGTCTCGTGTGGTTTTCTATGTATAATTAAAAATAACGTGCCCATAACACAAGCTCTGCTTAGCTTGGGGCTAGATGATGATGTGTGGAATTGTCCAACTAATCTAATTTGCACCCGTACGAAGCCGGAGCGGGTCGCTAGTATATTTATAATCGGCCCTTTCTTATCCAATAAGTAAAATTTGCAGGCGGCTCAGGACCGTGCGTGCCGTCGTATGGGGGAGGCCTATGATCAGCAGTGGACGTGTATGGGATGATATGATGAAGTAAAATTACTAAATTATTTAAATACCTAATTCAAATGAGTCAAAATAATCTAAATCAATTCAAACAACGCACGAGAATAGGTATAACAGATACAAAATATTTTTTCATTTTTAAAAATATTTACCAACATCCAATCCTATTACGAGTACACTCGATCGTGCTTACTTTGAAGTTAAATAAAGCAGCAAGGAAATAAAAACAGTCGGCGCCATTAGCAAGTTGTAAAACACAAAGAGGATTCTTCCACGGAGTATCTTGACCCACAGGGCTATATAAAACAACAATGGGACCCCGGTACCTACATGAATTTTTAAGAATCTTTCCGGCTCTAGACCTTTCTTTGATTCTGATTAAAGATTTTATTAAATAAAACTTCTATATCTACAGAAATCCAATTTACCTAGAAATTTTTCTCCAGTGATACCTACCTATCCTTACTGCCTTATAAATTGCTGTCTCACCGCGGCAGCGAAATAAAGAGAATAAGTAAATATTATTCTGCGGAAGATTTTCGTAGTTTCCACAAATAAGAAAAGAAAGCGAAGTCTGAAATATCTTGGGCCCGTACTCTTAAAAACGAAATCGAAGTTTCTGATTCTTTTTCGTGCAAACGCTAATCTTATGAAATGGACATAAGAGTTGGTTTTGCACGAACACGAAAAAGAAACTTCGATTTTCCTTTTCCGAGTAGGCCCCCTGGATTCATCTCAAATAAGTACGGATCGGTTCTCGTGGAGGAATCATCGGAAAACATTTGGCTAAATGTGGGAAACGACCACGACAAAACAAATGCCTTTTTTAATTCTCCAACTCGAAATTGCGTGTTTCATTTCGGCTAATTGGCGTACTTTACACTGAATTAGAGTACCTATTTGCACTTTAATAAAACGTCAAGTGCGAGTGAGGCTCGCGCACCGAGGGTTCCATATAATTATAAGACACTGCTTCATGTCAAATTTTATGATTCTAGATCGCCGGGAAATACTCTATAGGTTTTCGTCCAGGGCGAAACTCTAAAATTTCTTTTTTTATGAATAATCTTCTAAGTTACTGTTTTCGGATATTTTTCTTTATTTGTGCTTTAAGACCTTGTTTCTTTCCAAATTTCATAATTCAAGGTAAACTGGAAGTACCCTATAGGTTTTGTGTGGATGCAGTTCCCGTGGAAATTTCAAAAAAAATTCGTATGTTGGCTGTAACTTTTGATTTCATTGACTTAGAAATTTGATTTATATCACGGCTCCAAGAGGTTACGTACTTGAGTATTTGATGTTAATTTCAACTCGATAGCTCCATGCGTAAAGGGGGTTGAGAGACGGACAGACGGACAACAAAGTGATCCTATAAGGGTTCCGTTTTCCCTTTTAAGGTAATGAACCCTACGATTGCATATTTTTGAGAAAGTTATAAGCATTGTTAAGGTGGAAGAAAGTTTCCATTATTTCAAAGCTCGTCACAAAACATTAATAAGTCGTTAATAAAATACCATTGTAACTTACTTAATAGTACTTACATAAAGGATCAACGCAAACAATAGGGCAACGACATTTTTTTCCTATTGATCAGAATTCCTTGCGAATTCACTCCAGAAAAAAATATGATTTCTTTCATTCTAAGTTTTTTTATGTATGTTACACGCTATCTCCGCCAATTATGGACCGATTTTGAAAATTCTTTCACTATTGTATAGAAAACTATTCCGAAGGGGTCCCATAAAATTTTATCGCCAGGGAATTAGTATTTATCCCGCAAAACTTAAAATAAGTGTAAAAGTAAGGGAATTTAGTCGGTTTATCGTTTTTTAAAACACGCTATATTTATTCGGAATTTTGGTCGGAGTCTGAATAACATGTCATCGTTACTTACGAAGTAACATTATCAAATCTGTGTCGTTACTACATAACAAATCATATCATTATTATGTAACGTAACAATACACGACTTCTGCTATAATTCTTCCATGCCTCTCCAGATACAAGTTTTGTATGAGGCCTGTGTACATTTATCATTGAGATCTTAGGCACCGAATAATGCTTGGCAAATGGGCGGACTCAGGAAACTTTTGAAACTCCTACAAATTATACAATACAAGTTTCTGCACGTGGCTTCGTACGCGCTTTTCCTGGGTAAAGAAGTAGCCAATGTCCTTCCGTGCCTGGGATAAAAAAAAATAGTAAATTGTTCAACGAGGCGAGAAAGTGCCCGAATTCTACCGTGTGTCATTTGAGAACACACGTATACACATGCATGTGTATCTCCCGAGTGATACACATAGAATAGTGCTTACCCGCTAAACGCGTGAGAAATGAAATTCCATAGTTTTTCGTAAGGATGGGAGTTATTGGATATTTTGGCTACCGGTTATTAGTTGGGTAAGGTGAGTTGAGATGAAAAACGGGGTAAGACGAAAAGACTTCAATACCTCCAGATTTAAAATATTTTTGGCAGTGCTGGTAACATTTACGAGGCCACTATTTTGTTTGGTTACACACCTCAGTCATCGGTTGCAGCTAAGAGCGCGTGGTTGTGTGCCAAGTGAAATAATCTAGAGCAGTGCTTTTTTTCTAAACACATCGAGTGATTTCATCTTACCCCGTGTCATGTAAATTGAACTACAAGGTAGATACGAGTGTTTAGTTTGAACATTTGTTTATTATTTTTCGTGGATACTTATGTAATTACTTCTAAATATGGCTATTTCTCGTATTTTAGGAGTTATTTCAACTTTCCATCTTTACCCACGAGCATTTGACGGGGTAAGACGAACATATAAAAGTTTTCATCTTACCCCTTTTTCAAACGTCATACTAAAAGCCATATGTTCTCAAACTGTACATCGTAATGAAGGTACCTACTAATGTGTGATATACACATACAATGATATAGGTAGGTTACATTTTTTAAAATGTAACGCTTTACCTATTATAGAAGTTAACTTTTTATTCCGAATTCGAAGATATATTTTGTATTAACTTTCCATTGTTTTATAGTAATTGTTTATACATCTGTTTTAGTATTTTTGAGAAATCGGATTTTCTTAATAGGATTTCTTTTTCTACGTAGATCCATTGACTTTTGTAACTATTGAGACTTCTGTTTTAGTATTTTTAAGTTGAATCTTGCTCAATAATTTAATCTATTTGTATAGTCGTTGGCCGACTTTCTTACTCGGATGTCTTTTTATACGTTGATCCATTGCTTTTTGTAACTTAAGGCTTCTGTTTTAGTATTTTTAGTTGAAGCTTGCTCAATAATTTGATGTCTATGTAGGTATAGTCGCGAACCGATTTTCTTACTATCTTTTTCTACATTGCTAGTGCGAAAAAGACATCCTACAAAATATTGTGTCGTGGTCTAGTCTTATATAATATAACATAAGAATTAGGTTTAATGTAGTTAAAGGATTTAGTTCCTAAATAAGCCTTAAAAAAACAAAGTTCCTTAATTTGCCTTTATAGAATATAATATTAGAGTAGATTACGTTTCATGTACAATAAAAAGCTTTTGTTTGAGAGATTGTTTTATTTTCTGTCCAAACTTAAGCGATTTAGGTTGCAAAGTTTGAGAACCTCTACTTCAATCTTCCCCCGGCCGGATAAGGTCAAAATATCTAAAAATAAAAATCTGTTATATCTTTGTCAAAAATAGGTAGTTTGGCGCTTCAGTCAGTTCTGAATGTATATGGTACTAACTCTATAGACTAGAGACCCTCAACGTTGTCTTATATAAGTTTTTACGATTTTAGTATTTTTTCGATCTTACCCCGTCACCTTTTCATCTTCCCCCTTTTTTAGTTTCATAAAAAATATATTTTATTTTGTATTTTTCTACTTCCAAGACGAGATTTATCAGACTGTTATCGATATAATATAAAAATATACTATTTGCCCTTCAATGAAGACTAATTTATTTTCAGCTAAAGTTGATATGTATTCTTCTACACCGGTTCAAACACGACACTGATCATCTCATCGCAAAATTCCATTCCATGATCCGTTGAGGTAAGCCTCAACTCACCTTATTTTGTTTCAATACCGCTAGTACCAACTGGTACCCAATAACGTTACAATACTCTATACCTGTCCTGATTTCTACCGAATATTTCTAACCGATTTGGTTAGAAATACCAAATACATGTTGCAGCTACATAACTTTACGGGTAAACGGTCCGCTAGTACCTGTGCGTACATGATAGTTAGGTAAGTATAGGTATTGAAGCGTTGGGTAGTTATGGCTCACGGTCGGTTAGGCGCGGTGCTCGCTTTGCACAGTTATTCCCTAGCGGTATGCGGATTTGACAATAGCGTTAGATATTTTAGGACATTGCTAACTGGTACTGAGTTAGTTATTGAATACCGGACTCTATTTTTTTTATTGAATACCGGATCTCTAGTTTTTTGTCCCGCATTTTAGTACGCCTGCAATGACGTACTAAATTACTTTCTACCTCGTGTTTGGAAAAGGAATAAGTCACTTTCCGAGCAGGGTAAGAATAAAGATTATTTACTGTCAAAACTGTGCACAACAAAAAAATAATAAATAAGTACCATTTAAGTAGGTATATTATAGTACTTGGCAGTGCGACGTAAGCATCCCGTCTAACTGTAGGTACCCGTTGATATCCTAAGAACCTGGGGGACCTACCAAAGGAAGGTTGGGGGAGGCACGCTCACCCATGGAGGTACATACATATGTATATGTGCTGAGGATATCGTTGGCTTTTATTAAGATCCCTTGATGTGAAAAGATAACGGACAGATGGCAACACAGGGTTACTTTCACATCACACTAATATTATGCATACATGCGAAAGTTTGGATGTATGGATGTTTGTGACCTCTTCAAGGCAAAACTGAACGGATCGAGTTGAAATTTTGCATACAGGTATATCTAAGGGTGGAAACAAACATTCTTTTTATGCTATAAATCAATTCATATGGGATTAAAATCCTGTTTAAACGTTGCCATAGAAACAAGGCACGGCGGGCAGCGGGCATTAACTACCTTGTTCTAAACCACCACCATTTCTGGGAAACCGTGTATTCACAAACTATTATATTCAGAAAATATTACATTCTCAAAATATTACACATCGAATATTCACAGCCAATAGTTTATAATAATGACTAGCAACCCGCCCTCCGCTTGCTTGTGTAGCAGAGCAGTTTAATACCTATATTAATTCGGAAATGCATTGTGGTTTACACGATCCACGCAGGCAAAGCTTCCAGTCAGTATGATTTTTTATTTTATTCCGTAATCCAATTTGCACAAAACCCTCATGAATTAGGTTTCTACACCTAGCCTATGGCTCCAAGCAAATGAGCCACGACCACAGCTGCCGGTGGCTGTCGCGCGTCACGGACACTGCTGTAGCGAGTGGCCGCCGCCGGCTACACGTATGCGGCGCGCCTATACAAATTATATGAAAAAGTATGTTAAGTGGCTGTCGCTGGCCATCAGTGGCTGTGGCCGGTGGCTCGTTTGCGCGGAGCCTATGATGAGCCGCGACGACCGAAGGCGCGAGGACCTTAGATCAATGGTGGGCATCATCACAGGTCACTGTGAACTGAACCATCATGTCTTCAAGACTGGAGCCACAGACAGCAGCCTGTGTCGTGGCTGTTTCCAGGAAGAAGAGACTGTAAAACACGTTGTAGTACACTGCACGGCCACAGAGGAAGTCAGACAGAAAACGGGATTGAAGAGTCTCATAGATATCAAATCCGTCTACATATACAGAAAAGCTGAAACGAAGCTGTCAATCACCAAAAGTCCTGCTCCGATACTTCAAGGAGCTGGGCTGGTTAGGGCCTAGTTAGGCACGGAGACAATGCACAATACACCTACGCGAGATGTCAGTGCAGATCCCAGTTCCCCCACTTAGAATTAGTACCTACCTACGGATAATTTTTCCTTATAAATCATAGCTTTATAATAGTCCATTGGTGAAAGCCGTATGAACATCCGTTGCGTGGTTTAGTAGTAAGCGGATAAACAGACGGACCGATAGAAAGACTGATTGGTTTAGGCTTAATCAATTTCCCTATTTTGTATTTTATATAATATATCATCATCATATCAGCCCATACACGGCCACGGCTGGACAAAGGCCTCCCCCAATAAATAACTATAGATTATGAATCTGTAGGTAGATCTCGCGTAGCTTGTGCCAAAATTTTATTGATATTGTGTTTCAACCCCTTTTATCCATAATAATGAGAAAACATTTTTCGATTCTTCCAAATAAATTTACCAAATGAAATCCCATTTAATAAATTGGATATCTTTATCATCTCGTTAAACAAATTGGTGAAATGAGAAAAATGCGTAAAAAGGGATTCGGATTTTTTTTAAATAAAATACATATTCAACATAGTTATAAATATGTACATTTAATTCGTCAATAGCTTGAACATGTGACTTGTTTTATTGTAATATGTAATTTATCCAAATTGTGAAAAAGTTACCTGTTCTTACCAGCGTCAGAATCGACCCCTTTAACTCAGCTCCTGAATGTCGTAAGAACTGACTATTGGAACCTACCAGACGAAGGACGGCAGCTTCCTTCTGTATATTTTTACACCTCCACAGTGACCACCAGTCCGCCTGATGACCATGGTGAATAAGGCAAAACCCCACTGTTTTTTTAAATTCCTCAAAGTTGGCATTCAATCGAGCGGTCCACCTGATGGGAAGCGATTACCGCAGCCTATAGACGCGCGCTGCCAACCCCGTAAATGCTTTAGAAAACCTGTGAGATGTTTGAGGAATTGAACATTATTACATGTCCAGATGAAGATACTTAGACTATTTGATTCTCATTCCATCTATCTTTCTACCGGTTCACGTGGTGGTTTACCCTTCTAAATCAAACTAGATATAAAACGCTTGCTAGCTAGCTGACCCGACAGACGTTGTCCTGTCATTCAGTGCAGTAGACTGACAGTTATTTCAGCTAGCTTGTTGAGTCTCTGGCGAGACAAGTAGCACTGGCCAGCCTACATGTTGTTCTGCACTGCACCCAAATGCATCGAAAAGGAAAACTTACTACGAAGTGACAAAAGTTAGTTATAACTTCGTAGTGCTACCACGCTCGGTCGCTTTGACACCTACAGGCTAGCTCAAGTTATTACAGTCCAGTGATCCAGTAAGCCACAAATCCAGCGCTAGAATAAATAATAATAAATAATGCTGGGCAATCTACACAGCATCATCTAGTCTCAAGCTAAGCAGAGCTTGTGTTATGTGTATATGTACTAGATGACTGATATACATATGTACATAATACAAAACATACATAGATTGATTTTTATTACACGTAGAAAATACCCAGAACACCAGGAACAAATATTTGCAGTAAGGTCTTCCCAAGGAGGGAATCGAGCCCGCAAACTCCTACGTTGCAGGCGGACCTTGGCCCGCCGCGCCACATCGGTCAATATCGGATTGTCAATAACGACCTGAATGTTATTTTATTATTACAGTCCCAGTCTAGTATTCCAGTGGCGATGCAATGGAGTAAACTAAACCGGCTATAAATTTGGTCACTTCGTGTGTGCAGGTCGAAAGTTAAGCTGCCAATCGAGGTACCTACCAGAAATAAGTAAACTTGGGAGTCTATCAACTTGTCTGGTACTTTAAAATAGATTCGTAAATATATTTTAGCTGACGGCAACAGTAAAAAATCCTAATAAATATAGAGCATAAAACGCTCTACACAACAATTCTACACAAGACCTGCTGATCCTGGGGCTAGATGATGCTGTGTTGATACAGATTCAGTCTGATTCAGTCAGAGTGCTCAAGTTACAAACACGCACTGTTTATTTGAGTATTTTTAATTTTTTTGTAATTGAAATACCTTCCTTGTTATTTCGAATGAGAAACAATTAACAGCAACATAAACCGTCGCAATCCTTGACTAAACTCGTTTCGATTAAGCACAGACCATTCCCCAGCCAACTTGAAATAACTTATTTCAGGGTCTTGTAATTAAATTATGAGTATCCCTTTGGTGGGTCCTGAGCTCAATAAAGACGTAATGGGTAGTTATATTTCGGTGTAGGGTGGTTTGGTTGCACAGTTAGCATGTTGCCAAACAGTTATTCAAGTACACCGTGGGAAAGTTATAGTTGTACTACTGTTTTACTGCTGTTATATTGTAGGTTTTCTACATGCAATAAATAGGTAGGTAGATACTTATATGAAACAAGCTGTTCCCCGCGGTTTCACCCGCGTTACCAGGACAAAAAGTAGCCTATGTTACTTTTTATCCTTTCAACTAACTCTATGCCAAAAATCAAGTCGATTGGTTTCTTAGTTAGGGCGTGTAGGAAGGAAACACACTTTCGCATAATATTAGTTAGGATTCTTCGTACCTAATAACCAATTTATTGGTAAATATTTTTGGTTGAAATGCATCTAGGTAGGTATACGAGCCATCGTGCCATCCGCCATCAGCCACATTACCCTTGTATATTTTTCGAGATGCGACAATGAAGGGACCTTACCCTCGCACAGTGTAAAATTGACCCCAATTTTGTTTCATCTCAGTATTATAACGAAAACCAATAGTTTTTATCATCATAAGCACCAGAGTAAAACTCTGGCATCGATAGGCCTAAATCTATTCTAAATAACGCGGAATTAGATTATGGTTTTAATACTATAGATAAAGGTTTGATTGATCAATCGTTTAGTTTAGAAATTACGATCTAATACGGCATTAAAGTGGAGAAAAATAAATAAAAAGAAAAATTATAAAAGTATTATTATTTAATAATCTATTCACAGTAGAAAATCAAAAACTTGTTTGATGGTCTGTTATTATGTGTCTAACCATTGTATATACATAAAAATTAAAAATGTAGCTCCATTTTTTTTCTTTAATTTTTTTTGTATATTTCATGATGCGGATTTAGGGTAACTTTGACAATTTATAAAAAAACTACAATGTCTATCGATGCCAGAGTTTTATTCTAGTGCTTATGATGATAAAAACTATTGATTTTCGTTATAATACTGAGATGAAACAAAATTGGGGTAAATTTTACACTGTGCCTCGGCACTACTCGGCGCGGCGGCGTCCAGCCCGACTGTATATAAGATGTAGGCCTTACCTAGCGCTATTCTGCAGTAAGACACTTTTTAAAAGTCACTAACTACAGCCCGCTACTTCGCACGTGCTCTTTAAGTAGCCCTATGCCCATCCCCAGGATATCATTCACCTCCCTGCCTTTCATTAAAATCTGTTCAGGCGTGAAGTCGTCAAAAGGTAACAGACGAAGTTACTTTCGAATTTATTATATTAGTATGGATGTCGACCAACGACATTGTGCACTAAAAACTTAGGTAAACAGTAATAAACAAAGCTAAAAAAAGTAAACAGACTAAAATCTTTGAACTCAATTTATCTTTCACAAGCTACTTTCGCTGCCTGTACCTACCCTGTAAAGGGTTGTTATCGTCGAATACCACTACTGCCGGTTACTTGTGTAGATGATGCTTGGCTGGTTGCGCAATTACGACCCAGACGGAGATGTTATTTACACGGGCATGGTGCGAGCTTCCAGCTATGAGCTTCATATCGAACAAATGGGCTCACATTATTAAAAATCTGAACTGAAAATATGCTTACAGGTTTACCGAAAATAAGCAACAAAATATAGGGTAGGTATTATAGAGCTGTATTTTTATGACACCGTGTCATAAAATACTTTTTTGTTAACTTATTTGTTATTTTTCGATTTTCGTCGTTTCTATCGATTACGGATAAGGCAAGCTATTTAAATACTTAATTAGGGAAAGCAGTTATACTTACAAATTTTTAAAAATAATGAATCTATGAGAATATTGTATGTTACCTATAATAAAACCTACCTTCAATATTTCTAGACCTACTTGCCCTCACTGTCCTATGGCAAACTCTATGTAGCTACAAGCTATTACATAATAACTATTTCAACTGAATAAGAAACTAAACAAACTACTGAAACAACAACTTCATCATACATAACTTGGCGTGTTTTAATAAACGATAAACCGACTCCAAATTCCCCGGGATAAATACTAATCTCTTTGGGAGTTTTTTTACCTCTGGATTGTTTTCTATACAATAGTGAAAGAATTTTCAAAATCGGTCCATAATTGGCGGAAATATCGCGTAACAAATATATATTTGTTTATATAAAAAAAACATACATTCGAATTGAGAACCTCCTCATTTTTTGAAGTCGGTAAAAAAATCGACAGCTACAGTTATCATCATACCAAAATAGGGATCCCAGCTAGACTAGAAGTCAATAGTCAAAAATTCTTTATTTCCGTAAATACAATAAACGTACACTTAGAAAAGGTCACACTGAATCGAAATAAAGTGATATTCTTGATTTCGGTCGCTTCGGTATGTAGACTAAAATAAAGAAGCGACGAAGAAACCTTTAGCCTGTTAGATGTTATTTTTCGAGTTGGAGTAGTAGGTAAGTATTATCCTCATCCCAAAATAGGGACCTCCAAACAAAACAACTTTATCAGAAATGCTGAGTAATTTTGAGCAATGTTACCCCTTGCGCTAGTTACGGCAATGGAGAGGCGCTGCGTGCCGAATTGACACAATTTATGCATCCCGAACTTACTCCCCCATGATTATACTAACACATCAAATATCATAATTGAAGGGGCAAGGGAATTTCAATGAGTTATAACTTTGAAATATAAATTCGGAATTGTTTTTATAAGTACCTACTTTCTGCTGATCGATACAAGAGTACACATCTGAGCCCTGACTTCGCTTTATCAAGACTACTGCAGTAGAAGTATGTGGTTGACAGTACGTTTAGTTACTTTTCTGTTAGAAATTTTAAAATGAGACGAATGCGGAATGAAACCACCACTGAATTTGGTCTTCCGTGGTCGGACTACTTTGGTCAAAAGCCAGTGGGACGAACACGGAATAACTCGAATTGACGATAGTATCGAGACATCATCGTGACGGCTCTTCAAGCCGAAATCGAAAAAAAAAATCTAAGTCTATGATGACTTATACCACAGAATAACTATATTGCTTATGCTCTTCATTCAAATTCCATTCAGATTCAATAACTTTATGTCCTTAAGCTTACAAAATAAACGACAAGTCAAATTTTATACGAGTACTATAAACAGCTATAAATATAGTAATTATTATATCAAATGAGAAATAAGGAGTTATTGATTTTATATTATTTTTATATTTCTTTTTTTATGTTTAAGCATTAAATAAATAGATAATATTAGACAATTCACACAGCATTAATTAGTCTCAAATTAAGCAGAAGTTAATGGATAAACAAACTAAATAGATAACTGATATAACTAAACTACATTAATCTTAGGTTTGATTCATACGTTTACGGTCTGGTTTACTTTATATTTTGTACTCTCTGACTCTCTTTTGAGTGTCTACCAGAACTTAAATTAAGTCTAGTCTGATGAGAGAGCCATTAACAATCTATTTGAGAGGAGTTAGAGACATCAATAAGCAGTGTTTACGACTCCAAGAAAATACATCTCTCAAAATAAACATCATTATAATAAAAGTATTACGGAAAAATTCCTCTTAAACTTATGCAGCAAAGTCTGAGGAAATATCAGAAAATCTACCACCGTACATCATTGATTCCATCTCACCCTGAAACAAGAAGCAATAGAAAAATTTCTATTTTGGAGTTCCATTATAATGTTAACGTACCCTCTTTTGTTTCCCCACATTAATTTTACGAGGACCTGTGATTTACGTTTACGTTAATATAAGAATGATAGGTCCCGTATAATACTGGCCTTACATATCTTTCACTTTTACTAATAACTTATTCTAAAGTTAGGAATGTAACTAAGCTCCAATTTATTATTATGTTGAGCTATTTCAAGCCGGTCGCATACGAACGGTTTCTTTATCAAATTTCGATTCAAAGTATAAATTCCTTTAATTTTTCCCTAATTAACCGAAACATTGTTTGTTGTTGTTGCTCCTATTAACATAACAATATGGACCAAATACTGAAAGCTTTCGAGGATTGAGGTTGAAAACTTTCTCAGCCTAACGAACCGCTGGCGCTGTGAACATATAATTTCAAAAATATTAAGGAACCCTTTGCCAATTCCGTTACTTCGCCACTCCTGATAGGACTGTAATAAAATTTGGGATGCTCATCTTGAACAAGCACGACTGATCTTGCTCCCCCTCAAGTTTTTTACCCTAATGATTGGTCTGGGGTTTTCCGAACCATTGTTTGTTCGGCAGAGAGAGTGCAAGTGAAATAGATCGCGGGAAAATAAACATTAGCTTTATGGGTTATTTCATGGCAATAAATTGTCTCCCTACGACACATGGCGTTATTATGACACAAACCATAGAATACAATGGAAGCTGACATAGCTACCTGCTTCCATAAAGCGACTAGTGTAACATGATAACAAACTTAATTTACAGCCAGCACTTTACTTAACTATTTTACTAAAGCCGCATTCTAGAATAGAATTTAAGTCGACATTCTGTGCTTTGGCAAGTCAAACTCTGTTTTATTATTAGTTTTGTTTTCTCATACATTTTAAGAATATGTATGTTCCATGATATCTCTAACGGCGGAACGCTAACGGAAATGTATGTATGTAGAGAATGCGAAGTCGTATTATAAGTATACTTTCAACGACTAAAATATGTGCGTCAGATGATGTTACCAATTTGCGTACTTAGCTAAGAATAATGTAGATACGAGGGCGGGTACCACGTGCGGACTCCCTCCGATGTTGGATGATTTTACCCTGAGGACTGACATGGTTCTTTCTGTAATGATGTACGAATTTCACTGGAAGAAACTCTTTTTGTTTTACATTATCAAAATATGGTAGTGGGCTATAGTATATCTATACATATATGTATATACGTATCTATATAATCCACCCATTACTTAACGCGAGGTTAATGTACTATTCATTATTTATGTTATTGTAGGAATATGCACTTTTCGTATGCATCTTTAACATGATTTCTAGTTATATCCAAATAGAAGAGATACTTAGCCGTAATTTCGTCTGCTTGGCTAGCTTCTAAGTATAATATGAATTATGGACAGTGTCTATTCTATTTTCTAGCTAAACAATACTAATTCTGAGTAATATTTGGTTGGACTGAATCTGAAAATCCATTACATTTACATGAATTAAATATTGCTGGTTATTTCTAGCACGAACCAAGCTTCCGAGTACAAAGAATTAAGGATTCAAATTCTAGATTACTGTAAACGCGTTCGCTGCCCAGCGTTAGAGCAAGAATCCCCTAAAGAAGTGCATCGGTCGGTGGCAGTATAAGTGTGACAACACTTTAATGGTTTTCTAATAATTATTATAGACAGAAACAAGAATTTCATGTCCATGCTATCACTTGTACTGCGGCGGAAATCGAATCCGTAAACATTTATGCCTCTGACAGACTTTTGTCTACTGTGCCACAGAGGTCGCCAAAGCGGTTTGATCTACCGTTTAGTTAGGGAATAGTAAAATCATGAGCTCTGTTTTAGCCGTAGACCTAGAATTTTTCGCTACGACGTAGCTAATTCTTTGTTTGTGCAATGCCGTAGCTTGTTCGTGGTCTCTGCTACGCCGTAGCTTGTTTCTCGTCTGGGCTACGCCGTAGTTTGTTCGTAGTATGCGCTACGCCGTAGCTTGTTCGTAGTATGCGCTACAACACCATAGCTTTTCGTAGTCGGTGCTACGCCGTAGCTTACACTGTAGATTGTTAAGATTTCCGTCCGATACGACCTATACGCAGTAGGTTGCGGGTTCATTTTCCGCAGCAGAGGGCTAATGTTTGTACGATCTGCTGATAATTTTTCCGGATCTGGGTATTTTAGGTGTCGTCAAAATGAAAACACATCACGCAAGATCTGTTTACTTTGAGGCTCGATGATGCTGTTTTTTTTATGGACAAAGACCTTCGTGTGTGGATTGGCCAGCATTATTTGTTATATTTATCTATATTTATATTCAAGCCTTTAGACCCGACTGGTGGGAAGCGGCGCAGGACAGAGTCTGTGGCGATCACTTGTGGCCAAGAACCACTTCGGGGTTGATGCGTCAGTTCAGTAGGTATAGTAGGTACCTATCTATTTATTTTCCAAAATTATTGATTTATTAATTTTGTAGGACCTGCCATTCTAGTTACTTTATGTTTGTGTGAAGATGCCTTAACAGCAGAGGACTTACTTGAACCTCGTTAATGTTTCAGCTTTTCACGCGTCTCAATAGAAGCCGGCAGAAAGTGTTCAGACTTTCGAGTTTATCACGTCCAAGGGATTCATTTGAAATATCTACATAAAATTACTTGATAAAGTGAGGAAGTATTACCCTTTGAAGGTGTATATAATGCCTACTGCTACGCTTACTTAATAACCAAGCATCATCTCGATTCTCTAGGTATTTTTTATGTGGGTACAATAAAAATAGATTGGTACCTATCTATCTCGTAGGTCACGCAAGTCGGGAGTGTGCCCTGTACCTGCGCCAACATAAATACTTAAAAATTAAAGAGGTTCGCAACCGTAATTTAGTACAAATCGATCGTGTCTGTCCTAACGTTGCCTGGGAGACATCGCTTTATAGCGATAAGGCCGTTGATAGTGCCTCACTAGATATAATAATTAGTAGATACTTTTTTAAGAGATTTCCTACTGGTGATTTTCTAAGTTTTGATGGTGCAGTAAAATAATTATGTATCTATTAAGAGCTCGATCGTATCATGTCGTAATGAAAGGGCTTGACAATAGATAGAAATATTATATTACTTATTCTGCATTGTGTTCGGTCGGAGCGATAAAATACTCGAGTGTGTACAATAATGCACTTCTCTTATCCCTGAGGCGATATTAGGGTTGGCAAATAACGTTTGAAATTGCTTAGGGCCACACCTAGGGTTGTATATTGCACGAAGTGACGTCGTCAGTCGAAAGGTTACCCCGCTTTGTACAGTGAGACTGAGCGAAACTAACTTGTGGTATTCGCCTGGCTAAACACAGTGAGCAAGCTTTAGACTGTTATTAGAAACCGAGTAAGGCGTTAAATAACAGAAGGTAGGCAGAGGTTCTGTAGAGTTTCGTGATACATCGAAGGCCATATCGTCAATTATCATCAGGTGAGAAAATATTCGAATTCGACTTTCCGTACCTACTGAGGGAGGGTTGCGGGTTCAAGTCCCGTCCAAGTCGATTTTCAATTTCGATTGTTTTAAATAATTATTAAATTGCATTGAAAAGCTTGTCTTTTTGATCTACGATTTCGAATTTACATGCCTTCCCAATCATACATAGCAAATTTTAGTTTTTAGTCAGATACCTACTGATAGGACACCAGGACCTATCTGAAAATCAGCACCGCTACTAGCTTAGGCTTGTAGCAGCATAATGCTGAAACAGGGACCTTTTTGGCCCATTATGTAACGTAACACATTATTTGTAACTGTTTTTATCTATTTTCTTTATGTACATAAGCACAGATTATAATACTATACATATGTAAAGTAAGTAGGTAATGTTGGTTGTACTTACCTATTATTATAATGTGTTATGTATATCTCACATTGTATGTATTAGGATTGCAAAATAAATACTTGAATACCCTACCTAAATTATACTACATGCCGGCGCATATCTACATGAAATGAAAACTGGTCATGTGAAAACGCTTTCATTGCTTTTTACGCGTTGCTTGGGGCAATTTAGACGCGGTGTTTTTGAATTCACATAGGGGAGAGATGGGGATGGATCCCTCGAGGGATCGGGCTCTTTTGATAACCCACCGGAGACGTGAGTATTTATTTTTGTGCATCATTGATTTCAATACGTTGCGTTTTCGATGGAGAGCGCGAACATATTTTCACTATAACATTCATTACCCAAACCATTATTATATAATCTGTGCCAAACATACGTAAGTACGCTTTTTTAACCGACTTTAAAAAAGAAGGAGGTTCTATGTTCGGCTGTATGTATGTTTTTATGTATGTTCGTCGATTTCTCCGTCACTTGCTATTCTATCTATAGTATAGAGAATAAACCCGAGAGAATGAAAATGAAAGGTTGGTCCTATAAAAATTTGATACGCGAGGAATTAGCATTTATTTATCCCGCAAAACTTTAAAACAGTGTAAAATTAAGGGATTCGAAGGGAGTGTAGATTTTACGATAATTTACTAATAACAGATATTAGTAAATTATCGTAAAATCTACAGGTAGAGGTATTTTATAGTACAACTTGCGCGTATTTTTCGGGATAAAAAGAAGTTTGTATGTATATCTAGGTCCAAAACTACACCTGTATATGTAAATTTTTTGTTTGATCCGTTCGGGAGTTTTAACATGTAGAGTCCTATCACATCCATCCAAAATTTCGCATTAATAATATTTATTTATTTATTTTTAAGGAAGGCCGTCAGCTTATGTTATTACAAAGTAAATCACAAGAACCTAGCTACAAAAAGCTAATAAATGGCCTTCACGGCTATGTGACAGTACGATGGATTCATATCAGTTTAACTAGCTGCTGCCCGCGCCTTCGCCCGCGTTTTATCGGGATAAAAAATTGCCTATATGTTATTCCAAGTCACAAAATATACCCACACCTCAGCCCAATCAGTTCAGTAGTTTTTGCGTGAAAGAGTAACAAATATCCAGACAAACTTTGACAATTATAATATTAGTAGGTAATGTCAAACAGATAGATATTAGTGGGATTTAGGATTTACAGGAGGTTGCGGGTTCGATTCTCGCCTCGGAACAAATGTTTTTACGATCTGCAGATATTTGTTCTGGGTGTTCTGGCTGTTTTCTATGTATGATAAAAAATATATATCGATGTAGAGTATTATATAAATATATCGGTTATCTAGTACCCATAACACAAGCTCTGCTTAGCTTGGGGCTAGATAATGCTGTGTGAATTGTCCAGCATTATTTATTTATTATTTAGACTTTGATGCAGTGTAGTGTAGTGCATGCAATTATTCACTGTCTCTAGCGGTTCCGTCAGTAATGTCAGTAACATAGTATTGGCAGAGATCCACATCCCGAGATGGAAGTACGGGCACATTACCTAATCGGTGGTACGGGAGGCATGACATGTGGAAGCGGTTTCAAGGTTTTATTTTTATAACCGAATCGTTACTGCCCGCGGCTTCGTAAATTTAAACATACTTACTATTTATCCGTCATGTATCTCAGCTTTATGTCAGTCGCGAAATTAAAGTTATATAATAATAATATGCTGGACAATCCACACAGCATCATCTAGCCCCAAGCTAAGCAGAGCTTGTGTTATGGGTACTAGATAACTGATATCCTTAATATAATACGATAAAAAGATAGATATTTTTTATTATACATAGAAAACATCCAGAACACTCCGAACAAATATTGGCAGATCGTACAAACATTTGTCCCGAGGCGGGAATCGAATCCGCAATCTCCGCGTCGCAGGCGGACCTTCGCCCGCCGCGCCACAGAGGTCGTCTGTAGATTCTGATGTAGTTTCGTTGCAAAGTAACAGGCAGAGATATTATAGGATAACTTTCATATGATATTTTTATGGATAGTAGTGAGTGAAAGAAAATAAGTTTATATATACATATACATACGAGTACATATATAATAATCATTATTGCACCACTCTATAATATATGACTCATATTATTTTTACTTTTTATTTTCATTTCAGTGTACCAATTTATTTTATTTTTAACCGTAGTATTTTTTTTTATCTTACCTACTGTGTACCTTCTCTGTTTGAAATGTTTGACATGTATATTTTCTTGTATGATTAAATGAATCTGAAAGCTCTAAATAGTGTAAACTTATCCGTCTCGCAGCAAATCAAACTAACCTACTTACTTCATAGAGGCATTCGAAATTAAGTTTCCTGCTCTTCGAATTCCGGACATTATTTCTCAAAACTGTTTTACGACGTTGTCGTTCACGATTTCAACCTATTTCAACCATTTCTGGCATAAATAATCTGTTTATCGCTAAGGTAAAACAGTCGGGACTATAGTTCAAGGCAGATTTAGGTCCTGACCTCATTTAAAATTACGTTTCACCATGCAAACTGTTAATAACTGTTATTACTAGCATCTGCTTCGGCTTCGCACGGGCGCTCATAGATTCGATTAGAACAGTTCATACTAGGTAACCTACCCGGGCGAATTAACATGACACCTGTAGGGGTATTTTAATTCATTCGATTCGTTTCCTATTGAAAAACGTCGGATTCAAATTCGATTCCGGCGGATATTTAGAACGCTATTTTGATTTCGTTTCAAATCGATGATCGAAAGTATCCGAAGCGAATCCGCGGTTAGGTGTTTTAATTAGTAGAAGTATCACGAAGAGGTAATTTCGAAAATAGCCTTTTTAATTATATTTTTTTATTTACAGTCTAGAATAACATACGTTGAGTCCTAATTACAAATATCGGAATTCCTTCGATTCGTTTCCTATCGAAAAACGTCGGATTCGAATTCGAATACAAATAATTGCAAAAGAATAACTTGAAAATATTACATTTGCAACGATAACTGTGATAGTAGGTAGCTATCGCTACTGCTGTCGCACGGCGATGGCGGCAGGGCGCGCTACAGTTCCGACTTAATTCGGAGCTCTAGCGCTCTAGCGCTTTGTTAATTGGCCCTGGATATACTTTCGCCCAGAGAATATTTGCCAAGACTAGACTCCTCATCAGCACAAATACACGTCACATACATACACACACACACATACATAAGTCCACTGCTGAACATACCTCTCCAAAAGAGAGGGTTTTTTTTATATTCCATGGGTGCAATAGGTGTCTGCGATGTAGGTTGTAATCACTTCGCTTGGCTGGCAGATTGGCGCAGTGGAGGTGTTAAAACTAGGCATAAGGAAACATCTGCTGTTGCTGGTAGGTTTCCTTTAAAATTGATTAATTATTAAGAGTTATTAATATTATAGACTAGAAGAAGCTCTTGCTGACAAAAATATTTTCGCGTGATGATTGACATTTTAACCTGAAATAGGTAATCATTTTAATTTTATTCTACACTTATACATTTTTGATAATGCTATTACAGCTACCTACCTAGAATTAGTTTTTGTTGTAATGTTATCTTTTATGATTCTATTTTTGTGATTTAACACGTTCGCGCGAGCAAGACGATTTTCCGGACTACTTAAATTGACACACATTTGTCCATACAATTGAGTACGACGACGTCGCTTGTACATGTTGTGTTGCATTAATTTTATGATGAAATCAACTAAAACCTTTCTGTTGATTTCCTCATAAAATTAATGCTATAACACGACATAGAGCCCGTTACCTAAATTCCAAAATTTGTATTGAAATCAAACGGGGCTTAAGGCTGGGTTACCCGGATTTAGGGATTTCTAACTGTCTGTACCTCAATAACTAGAAGGCCTATAGTTTTGAAATTGAAACATATTATTATAGTTGAAGATATTTTCTAATGCATCACTAGACAAAAACACGATAGGTGACATTTCACCCGATCAAAAAAAATGACACAGTTACCTCTAAATGAAACTTTAAATGATCACTGTGAATAGAAAAATGAATAAAATGACACAAATTGTATACCAAAACATTGCAAACGTTATTACGCAGTACATCACTAGAAAATATTTTTATATATCATACAAATATTTTTCAAAGCACCTAAATAACTACGAAATCGTGCTCGGCTGTCTGCGCACCGTCTTGTTTCTTGCTTGCGTCTTGCAAGTGCTGGGCTCACCTCGCCTTAACGTTCTGGCCATACACGTAATATTCACCGAAAGGACTTGAAATTA
Organism: Eupithecia insigniata; assembly: GCA_947859395.1. NCBI lineage: Eukaryota > Metazoa > Arthropoda > Insecta > Lepidoptera > Geometridae > Eupithecia > Eupithecia insigniata. Next base: position 9,137,183 of record OX402001.1, on the reverse strand, counting down.
CGTTCTGTCTGTCAGAGAACGTGTTAATCTACTTGACTTGACTAATTTTCCCTTGTGAGCGAACCCATAGTATTAATAGATAAATATAAGACTCTTACTGCAGGTTGAGTTGGAGGGACTCTTACTTTGCGACAGCCATATCTAGACTAGATTAAAGCCTTTCAATCAGAATCAATAACTTTATTTCTTTAGGCTTACAAAATAAGCACTTAGACAAGTCAAATATCAAATATAAATACTTATCTAAGAGAAAAATAAAAACGACGAATTATCTTTTATGCCGTGATAATGATGAAACAAAGTGTTGTAATGTAATTCAGTTGTAACGGTAATCGTTTTATAACTCCTCGTGTGTTATGTGTTAAACACTACAGTAAATAAACCTCGATAACATGAGTTGGAGGTCTTTTTTGTGTTGTTCTAAAGGAAAAGGTTTTAATATAAGCAATGAGTGAGTTATTTATTTCAATTTCAATAGTAGTTATTGTATCCTCTTTGATTTCAGCCCCGAATCATGTTCAGACACTTCTTTTTGAAGTGCCTGAAAAGCAATCAGGACTCCAGATTCCTGGCCTGTTAGGACAGGAGTTTGGAGGTCTGGATTAATAACTGGATAAGTAGCCCATAACGATGAATGCTCACCTACAATACTAGGTAATTATAATATGACGAGGACGAAGCTCTTACCCATGCCTTAAATCCATACATTGTGAATGTACCTGCTATTTATTTTATTTTTAATTCTATTTATCAATTATGTATCCGTCTGAGTTTTCCAAGAGTAATTTTGTATTGAATGGAATAAATAAATGATTTGATTTGATATGATATGATTGGTCCCCAGTAATTAAGCCGTCCGGAATAAATGAACGATCGTTTGGAAAAAAAATGGGGACTGGTTTTTACCCGTAGCTGGCACCTGTTGTCTTAACTATGAATGATTTTGCGAATAAGTGCAGCGAACATTCATAAGGTTTTTAGTTAAGTTTTTAGTAATTAGTACTCAACTCACTAAGAAATTAATTGAGTCACAAGTAGGTACAGAGTAGGTACCTACGAGTACTATGAGTAATCTAAGGTACAAACTCCACTGACGACGTCAATTAGAACCTACTGCCATAAAATATATTGCGGGCAATAGGTTAGAAGAGCCAAGGTAGGTATTATTTAACACAATAGTAATATAAACATTAGCCTCGTTATAGTCACTCTAAACGAATTATCGGAGCAATATAAGGCAACCTCAGAAGAGGAAATTATATGGCAATAATCCAAAATGTCTGATGTTGTTGTCATGGCGCGCTATCAACAAACATAAATAACCTTGAATAGATTGTGTGACGAACAGCGCGTGAGTATTATAGTAATTTTATAATTGCAGTGGCGGCAGTCACAACATGGCTGTTCCCCTGGTGAGCACCACTCAGGGCACTCTGCAAGGTGTGAATTGTAAAGTTATCGAAAATTACATCGCATTCAAAGGCATTCCGTACGCGAAACCACCGGTGGGGAAATTAAGATTCAAGGTGAGTTCCAAATAAAACTCCGCTACTGACTACCGACATAGTCATTTCTTCATTCGAGATGCGTGCTTACGCAAATAGATGCCGCATTAACATTCAGCGTTGTTATCCAAGACAAGCATTTGACTTGCAGACTAGCACTGATTCTGTGAATTCGACCTATGTATTTCCTTTCCTTCCTTATAGTTTACTATTAGGTGATTTTCTTATACCTTGTATCTTATTTTCGATACCTGCAAAAACCTCTGATAACTCTACAGGCGCCAGAATCACCCGAAGCATGGACAGGGATCCGAGATGCGTCTGCACACGGGCCCGTCTGTCCGCAATACAACGAGCGACTGGACCGTATGGAGCCCGGCAGCGAGGACTGTCTCTACCTCAACGTCTACACGAAGACCCTTAAACCCCCTCAACCACTCCCGGTCATGGTCTGGATCCATGGCGGAGGCTTCTATACAGGCTCCGGCAACTCAGACTTCTACGGACCCGACTTTATACTAGCTCACGACGTAATACTTGTTACCATCAACTATAGATTAGAGGTACTGGGCTTTCTCTGCCTAGACAACGAAGAAGTACCCGGCAATGCCGGACTCAAAGACCAAGTGATGGCTCTCAGATGGGTCAAGAATAACATAAAAGCTTTTGGAGGCGACCCTAATAATGTCTCTATTTTCGGATGTAGCGCCGGAGCCGCCTCCACTTCACACCACTTGATATCGAAAATGAGCGAAGGTTTATTCAACAAAGCAATTTGCCAAAGCGGTGTGAGTCTCAATGAATGGGGTTACAGTACCTACGGGCGGGACAGAGCGTTCCAACTCGGAAAGTCTCTCGGGAAAGAAACGGATGATCCTAAAGAATTGCTGGATTTTCTCAGAGAGGTTCCAACGACCTCTCTAGTCAGAGTACAACTACCTCCATTAGATAATAAGCACAAAGATATAGCGGACAGCATTATGTTCGGGCCCGTTATAGAGAACTCGGAATTAAACATTGAAAAGTTTTTAAGTGAATCGCCTCCTCAAATTGTGAAAAAGGGTTGTTTACCTAAAGTACCTGTCATGCTGGGATATACCTCCGGAGAGGGAATTGAAATTGCCCGAAAACTTCAATACATTATTGATTTCGTGTCGACAACGGGGAGCGTAGTGCCAAGAGAAATAAAATTAACGTCGCCCCCGGAACAAATAGAACATGCAGATCAGAAAATAAGGCAACATTATTTCGGCGAGCGAAAGATATCTATGGAGTTATTACAAGAGTACGCAAATTTGGAAACCGATAAATTGTTTTTGTTCAACATCGCGAGGTTCGGTCGTCATTTTGCACATCGTACTTCAATGCCGGTATATTTGTATAAATTTATTGCCGAAACCGAAAGGAACATTACCAAGAAACAGTACAACATGGAATCGTTGCAGGGAGTGTGCCATTCAGATGAGTTGACATATTTGTTTCATATAACCAACTTGGATATTCCATTGACAGAAGAATCAAAGGGGATTATTAATAATGTGACGCGACTCTGGACAAATTTCGCAAAAACTGGGTAAGCCATTTGACAAAACACTGTTTATACTTCATTTTGTTTAGGCGTTTACTGCCTGGCTTTAGCTTATTACAGATCCTAATAGAATAGGTTAACTTAACCTAGCCTTTTAAGTTTTCCTTTTTTCATGATTCCTCATTTTTAACTTTCAGAAAACCGACACCATCTTGTTATAAAGAAGAGTGGAAGCCTTTTACAAACTCCGATAGATGCTGTTATATTATAGGAAATGAACTGAAATGTGAAAAAAATGTCGATGAAACAAGTATAGCATTCTGGGAAAGTATATATGGAGACACGGTTTAGTATTAATTTATGTAACAATAAAAACCAAAGGCGAACAAAACGAAACTACTGATAAACTTGATGGAAAAAACTCCACGGGTTAAATAACCCGCAGAATAACCCTAAGTATACCTAAGGACAGATTCTGGGGAATCGTATGTATGTACTTACCTACATTTATGTGTCTAAATGTCACCGCTGCAAAGTAGAATCAGCCCGTTTGAAGAATGGCTGGGCTAGGCCGCTTACAAAACGAAGTGATTTTTTGTGAATTCCAAATTAATTTCATTCGCGAACTGGTGATTTTTCGACAACAAATTGTTCAAGTTGATTGTTCTATAATCAGCATAGGCACTGAAATGGTGTCGTTTTGTACCTATGTATGTATGTATATACAAAAATAATGGCGATTCTGCGGGTGACCGCTTGCCTGAGCAAAAGTAGTGCCTACCTTCTTTGTACTTTCTTAGACTATACCTACTCAAGAGGGTAACAGACCAATGTTAGTTCCTTAAGTTTCACTAGTATAGAACACAGACCAGGATTTGAAAAATAAAGAGATATCGTATAAGTATAGTAGTACAACATAGTTTTACCTGATCGCACGAGCAGCTCTTGAAGAATTGGTTATCTGTAACGAAAAGGGACATACAAATTATAAACTTTAAAACTTCAAGGTAAATTTAATCTTGGTTCGAAAATTTCGCAATTCAAAGAAATACGTTAAAGGTGCTACTTTCGCTCAGGGAGCATTTAATCTGAGCACAAACATTTGTATGATCTGCAGATATTTGTTTCTGGGTGTACTGGGTATTTTCTATGTTAAAAAAAAAACTATCCATGTATTACCTAATAAGTACCCACCTATCAGATAGCTAGTATGTATCCACAACACAAAACTTAAAGATTGGCTCTCTTAGGGCTCAAATACACAGCATCCGTTTTACTGGATCCGTTTATTTTCCCGTGATGATGTATGTATGTAGTTGTAGGAGCGAGTTCACACACCTAATAGTATTCCGAATCCAGTTACCGGACCGTTTTTTACGAATTTTTAGCTACTGGAAAAAATCGTTTGATGGATCCGGAATACTGTCAGGTGTGTGAACTCGCTCCCTCTACTACATAGGTACGCCATCACGGGAAAATAAACGGATCCAGTAAAACGGATGCTGTGTGTACAAGCCCTTACTCTAGGGCTAGATACTACCCCAATACTAAGCGGACGACCAATCTCGCCGCTAGATGATACTGTGTGGGTTGTCTAGCAATATTTATTTTGGGATGTACTACGTAGAATAAAAAGATCCTCAAATTATACAAGGTTTAAGTACGTAATACGTAATGAATGAGAATTAATTTGTTTTTGTGGATAATTACGTTTCCAGTTCACCATTATAAAAAAAATCATGCGAGATAAAAAAAATTAACCGATCTTTCTTTTCTAGCCATTCTTTTCAATGCCTTCTAAAAATTCACATGTTCAAACAGCAGGATTAATTAAAATTGAATAACCATTTTAAATAATGATTGAATAGAATAGCATGGTTCTGATGTATGTAGCTTTCTTCGTAAGGTTTTTTTTTGTAGTAGCCTTCTCCAGTCTTCCATTTTCCTGGTATATGTCACCTCAAAGTAGCTTCCCCTTACATGACTGCATAAATTCTTCTTCCCATTTTCTTGGATCATGCTTCTTCCAATCTCGTGGCAAGGTGAGTGGTGCGTACGATATATTATGTCAGACCAGATAAGGTAATATCACCTAGTATCATTTCTGTGGGTAATATGAAGCATACCTACTCGTATAATAACTTATTCACGGACAAAGTGCACTATCGTATAGTTGTCTATTGATAGTTTCCGATTTGTGAGTAGAAAGCATTTTCGTACCTAAATAATTCGAATATTCAGCAAACTCGCTCTTCCGCGTACAGTCAGTAGAAGAAATTCCGATCAGGCTCTGCGTAAAACACGTGCGTGGTTTAGATTTTTGCGTGTCGTGGCGTTCGTTTGGTTACGTTTAAGTCGTGTAGATAAAAAATGGACTGAAGAAGACAGCGGGAGAGCGGGATGCTGTTCCGCCCAGATCAAATTTTAATAAAATATAACATATATAGTATCAGGGTTAAGCTCGCCTATGTACATAATTTTATTAGATAAGTTGATAAAATGTATTATTGTGTCCAATAAAGAATTAAAGAAATATCATCTAAGCTAACATCATATTGTCCCACTGATGTCTGTCTTCTTCAGTTCGGATTAAACTCTCTTAAACAGAGTTTGGAAGATGAAACCAAATTATGCAAATTGTACGGTAGACATGAACTCCATCGTCTGTAGTATTGCACGAATCTGACGCTGACCGTGTACGCAACAACTTATTTGATTCATCCATTAGAATAATTTTCGTTCTGAAATTATCATCTCTAAAACTAGACCTAAGTTTGAAGTTACAGGTAGGTAGGTACCTAATTACTTTATCCTTATAAATTTGTTATCGAATTTAGAACCCGAAGTTTGAACCTTACCTAAAATTGGATCTTACTTGATTGAGTGGTTGGTTATGCACGATGTTATACATTATCATATTTATCATGTATAACATCGTGCGTATTCTCGTGCGACTTATCGAGCAACTCATCATAGAAAAACCCTCGATATCGGGGTCGATATGAATATCGAATTGCCGATTTTCCAGAATACGCTTTTTTATCACTCGATGTTTTGTCAGTTCTTGCCATATTTGTAGAGTAGATCCTACTAATATTATAAATTTCAAAGTTTGTAAGGATGGATGTTTGGATGGATATTTGTTACTGTTCCACGCAAAAACGAATGAACCGATTAGGCTGAAATTTGGTATTATGGGTATAAGTATAGGTCTGGTATGGTAATTTACAATACTAGCTGCTGCCCCCGTCGTCGCCCTCGATTTATCGGGGTAAAAAACAGCCTATGTTATTCCAGGTCCAAAACTATACCCATACCAAATTTCAGCCCAATCAGTTCAGTTATTTTTGCGTGAAAGAGGAACAAACATCCATATTTTCGTCCATGCATACTTACAAACTTAGACATATTATATCATATTGGTACTATGAGAATAAAATGGTTTTGTCATTAGTCCTGTCTGTCAGGTCCTAAGAAAACTGTTTATGATAATAAATACAATACATATTGTATGTATGTTGATTTAAAATGAATAAACTTGATCAATAATAGATATATTATTGTAGTTGATAAATAAAAGATAATATTTTATGCAAATGTCACTTATTAGTATATTCAATTCAAACATTGTTTGGGTGTTCTTACAAAACTTATATATAAAATGGTACTTCTAATACAGCTTAGATCGTTTTTTGAAAATACATAAAATTGATGTAGGGTGTCAAATTTTTAAGGTATAGCTATATATCTATGGATACTTAAATTATATCTATAAGTAAAGTAATCCTACCGTATCAATTAAAATTGTCTTGGGCTGATAGAATGAAGATTGTCTAAAAATTAATAAAACTTAGGACACATTCATATAATAAAACAACCCAAAAACGATCTAGCTGTTATCCTCAGCAAAGAGTAGTGAGTAAATAACTCGCGACACTACTCTCTGAAATCATACATTATATCTTTCTTACATTTACGTACTTATAACCATAACATTTCTAACATCCAATCCCACTCTAATAACCCTACACGCTCAAACATTTGAGCATGCAGATTGCACAAACAGTTTGAGCAAGGAACATTAGCCGGCCACACGCTCCATCTTGCTTGCGCAAACTGGTTTGAGCCCTGCCACACGCTCCGTCTTGCTTGCGCGAACTGTGTTTGTGCAATCATGCATGCACAAATGTTTGAGCGTGTAGCCAGGCTATAACAGTTCTTGCATAGTTTTCATAATGATTAATACATAATTTTATATAAACCATATTTATGTAAGTGTATACTAGTAATGTTTACTGCTATGTATTCTAGTCAGTTGGTCTGTTTTCTTCTATGTTGGTACATTCTCTCTACCTGCCCCGTCGCCTCTGCTAGAAGGTTTGCTGAAAAAACTCATACAGGTCAAGCTCACCTTCGTGTATCTATTCTCATTACATCATGCTATTATTGTATATGCATAGTGTTGAATAAAAATATGCTATACCTTAAAAGTCTTAGTGGCTGTTGATAAGTCTGCTAAGTCTTAATAATGGGGATAGAAACTAAGCCAAAAATAGGCCTTTGCTTTACGTCCAATACGTCAAAGGTGCTTAACTCAGAGACGATTTGAAGACACAATTTAGATTGAGAAGGTACAAGATTAGTTTTTTAATAAGAAGTAGTGTCGTGAGGAAAGTAGTCTGACCACGGTTTTAATCAACGTGTATTTCTCATAGATTGCATACAAAATAGTGCCCGCACGGGCCGTACGCGAATCTAGTTACATGGTATTGTTCTCAAAGCGTTAGTTTCGGCTTTGTAGTACGTTCATTAAGATCGTGGTCACACTGTAAGAGCGTTTGTCCACCTCCACCGTCGCCGAAACGTCACCGAGAACGACATGAAATCGCTGAAGTAGCGGTTCATACATTTACTTTGGCCACATGTCGATACGAATTCATCCCAGCCACTGAAAGTTTGAACAGTCTCGTTGGTCGACGTTCCGGTGACGGAAGCGTTTGAGGAACGCCCTCAGTATGTGTCGGTCAGTACCGGCCGGAGCGCGAGCTGCGCTGCGGCTCACGGCGGCGTTCGCGCGAGCGGGAGCGCCGGCGCCGGTCACGCGACCGACTGCGGGACCGTCGCCCGCCGCCTCCACCGCCGCCGCCGCCGCCGCCACCGCCGCCGCCACCGCCGCCGCCGCCGCCACCACCACCACCGCCGCCACCGCCACCGCCGCCGCCTTTGCCGCGACGAGCATACAGATATCTGCAACAAGGGATTATATTCATCTTACAAAATCAGTATTGCCTTTACATCGAATCTCACAAGAGATGAAATAAATGCTAAATTCTTCAATTTAATCCTACTAATATTATAAATGTCTAATTTTGTGCGTTGACGTTCTTTCCTCTTTCATGCAAAAACTACTGAACTGATTGGGCTGAAATTTGGTATGGGTATAGTTTGGGACCTGGAATAACATATAGGCTTTTTTATCCAGATAAAACGCGGGCGAAGGCGCGGGCAGCAGCTAGTAAGTAAATATTCCATTTCATTGGATCTATGCTCTGCTATAAGTGCATAAACACTTAAACACAATACAAGTAGCACGCATGTTTTCACTTACCTTCTCAGTTCCCTCGAGATAGGTTTCAAGTGCATGAAGTTGCAGAATCCACTCCTAGTGCATTCTCCCATCTCGTACTGGCGACAACAGGCCTCGCGGAAGTCTGTCACAGGGGAAAGCTCGGCGTATACCGGCCGGCCGCCGAACCAACGGTTGTTCAAATCGTTAACCGCTTTCTCAGCATCCTCTTCTCGGCGAAACTAGAAAATATGTTTCGAATATTAAGACCTCTGCTATGGAATGGAACTCATGTGATATTTTTTTTATTTTAGCCATCATTTGAAATTTTCAATCATTCCATAGGGATGTATCAACAAAATGGAATTTTTTGTTACACCAAACATTAAAATTTGCATAATCTGGTTAAACTCTCATATTTTTATGGTTTTTTTTTATTTAATTATGCATCAAAATAGTGACAAAATGTACGATAAAAATAATGACACAGAAATATATCAAGATTCAAGCAGAAAGTGTATGCCTCGTATGCCGAAACTGGGGTCTGGAGACCCCAGTTTTTCGCCGCGAACTTCAGGCTGCTCCCGACCACTTTCCGCATGTGACGTCAGGATATTTGATTTAATTAGAATTTATAGATTTTTATGTGAAGAGATTTGATCTATCCAGTTTAAGGTTTTTATAGGCATGTACTAAAGATAAGTTCAAAGGTGCATTCACACTCAGTACAAAGTAGAAAGAGATGACACCAAGATTGAAAAACATTTTCATTTCTGAATTACAGTCAGTCATATTCAATTTTTTCTTGTCATTCTCTATAACCTTCTAATTCTTTATGTAAATTATAAAAATAACTATGACTTGCCGCAAACCCTGGACATAGAATTCTTTTTTTTTTACAACCACACTTTTATTTTTATCTCGTCTTTTTTACAACCTCTTGCAGTATTAAACTTTTTTGACTGAATGTATTAAGGAAACTATGAAAATACGTGAAAATTATTAATTTCAGATAATTCCCTAAATCCTCAACCCTGGTTGAGGATTTAGGGATTTAGGGCAAGCAGATATAAGAACATTTCATGTGTGCACTGCAATTATTTAGGTATACTATAGTAGTTAAAAAAACAATTAATTTAAATCACATGATTTAAATCATCTCAACCCTACCAATAGTACCAGACATAATTGAGTAACATTATGTGTAGTAAATGGTCCGATGATTATTAGAAATTTCATTTTGATCTGTCATCTTTCATTTGATCTGTCATCTGACAGAAGTTACACAGTTTTTGTAGCTCCTGAAAAGTGGCTAAATGGTGATACATCCATATAGAATGATGCCCTTGATATACTCTCAAAGACATACATATGCTATAAGTATAAAGGAAATTCAGACTATCAAGCAACTACTGAAAATTTTATATAATTAGTAGATATGCAACAAATAGTGATTTGGCTGATTACCGAATATTCAGTGGCGCTCTCAGCCGAATACTAAATAATTAGCCTCCAAATATTTGGCAAGATAATAGTGCATTTCATGCGAACAGGATTCTGGAACTGTATTCCTGAATTTTTTTAATTATAACACTACCAACCTCAATATATAAATAAATGATTCTTTGATAAATACATAATTTATTTTTATTATGTTGCATTTTTATTTAATTTCCTCGTAAGATATTTGGTATTTAGCCAAGTAGTTGGTAGTCTGCGGAAAAATATGGCTAAATAAGCTGAATACCAAATAGTTGCTGAATATTCGTTGCATTTAATCACAGGCTTTTGTAGGATTTGACATGAATTCATTCATTTACTTACTTTGATATAAACATTGCCGACTAGGTGATCTCCGAGGTTATCACACACATTCATCTCTTCAATCTCCCCATATTTGTCTTCACATTCGACAAAAACATCTTCAAAGAAATTATCGTAGTGCTCCTGCATCTCTTCATCGGACACATTGGCCACAACCACTGAAAATACATAGGTTATGTGCATAATGTTATTTCAAAACAACACCTAACAGGCTAGTTTCTTCGTCGCTTCTTAACTTTAGTCTACATACCTACTGAAGTAACAAAAATTTCACGTTGTTTCCATGTCGGTGTTTAATTTTAAGAATTTGACCTTTTCTAAGTGTAAATTTTTGTATTTAGGGAAATAAAGAATTTTGACTTGGAGCAGCAACTGCTGAAAGTAGTAACTATTATATTTTATATAACATAGAAGTATTTATAGTTAGGTGAATTCAATGTCCGTTGATAACTTATTAACTTCCATTAGCTTATTGAAACAAGTTGTTCAATTTAGATATTCTGGACTTCTGTTCATCTGTATCATTTTGTTGGTTGTTCTAATGATAAACAAATCAGTACAAACAATCAGTGATGGGTAGTAATTAGATGATGCCTTAACATGATGTTAAATCTTAATAAAAATAATATAATTTTATGTTTTTACAAAAAATTCTAAACTGTGTGGTTTATTAACATATGTTTGTCAGATGTACCGATTTTGAATTTTTTTAAAAGGCCACTTATTGTGTGGTTGTGGGAGGGTTCTACCACAGAATAACTAGTTTACTACAGTTCTACCTATGTTTGACGAAAATCAGTGCTCAAATAGTAAGTCTGATTATTTTTACTGTACTTACAATGACTGCCATCAGCAGATTTGGCTGAGTTTTGAGGATTCACGTACAAATTCTGCAGCAGTACAGTTTGTGAGAAAGTAGGCTTGTTGTGAATACGTGAACAACGATCCCCATGGCGGCATGCTCCGATTTTGAAGTAAAATGAGCAATTGACTCTGAAAAACGTTGGAAAGCAGTGGTTACTTCAAGTCTTGCATTAGGCGTAGCGAACGTACGAAAGTAGCCTCAAAATATTTTACGTCCAATTTATGTTAGGTACATTTCGTGAGTAGTTATTTGAAGCTTGAGAAATAGGAAGAAATTTAGTATTATACTTACTTGTCCTTTTCTGTACCAAAAATAGCAGCTAAATATTCTGCCATTGTAAATTACTGCCAGCCCGGCGTTGTGTGGCGTGTTGGTGTGGCGTTTATTTGTAAAACTCTATTCTATATGTATACACATGTGTTTTGTGTATGATTATAAAACAGTCTATTATAGTGCATTTTTCTTTTCATGCGGAGAAAATAACGAACATAAGCGTTAAAATGTAATGTGAAAATATCGGAAAAGAATGTCCAAAGTAAAGATGCGCGACTGTGAATCAAAGAGAATACAATACTGACTGTGAATGATTTCATTCGAATTATTCGACTTGACAAGTCATTCGGACGATTCGAATGACTAGAGCAAATTAGTAACTAATTTGGTTAGTAATCGCGAGTCATTCGTTCGACTGCCTGAGTCGGTATCGATTCAATCCCCGCAGGAGCGACGAATAATTCATTCATCACTCAAAACCATCGGTCGACTAACAAAGTCGAATCGGAGCTATGAATGATCGATTCGTAGAGACATTAGTAATTACTTATTAGTTGTTTCATTCGACTTTGAAGATTAGTATATTACTAATATTCAAGTCGAATAAGGAAATTAGTAGTTGTTCATCATTCGACTAGACAGATAATTCGCAGTCGCGCATCTTTAGTCCAAAGAATGTCTTCAGACTTGTGATGATGCGAACCAGTGTTGCCGGTAGTCAAACGCAAAAAGGTCCGATCCGAACGCAAATATGGTCCGAAATATGACAAAAAGGTCCGTCTTTTGAATTTTTTACAAAAATATGCACCTGGCATGGCGTAGCGGGATATTAAGTCTTCCTTAGGAATTTTACTGCATGCTGCTTTATCTATGAGAACTTCAATAAACTTCGCTTATTTTTCTAATATTTTAATAAATTTTACAAGGTACAAAGATATCAATAGGATAACCTGAAAATCGAAAGACACGGTATATTTAAAGGACTGAGATACAAAAAACATTATTATTGTGACTTAGGCATTAGAAATGTCATTGAATCGTTCCTTCCAGAGGAATTGCCATTTTTTTTTCATATTCCCACATTCAAATACACATTATATTTACTATACATGGAGATGAAGCGTTCTGTCCTAATGAGAGTGAAAGAAAACATCCTTAAAATCCAAAAGTTTAAGTCTGTTGACTTTGTCTATATTCACAATCGAATCAAAATTATTAGTGCTGACCTGAAATAACAGTTAAAATAAGTAAACGCAAAAAGTGTGCGTTCACTTATTAGTATAGTTGTAGTATTATAGTGGCAGTGGGCAGGGCATATAGCTCGCAAAACTTATAACCACTGGGGAGTAAAGGTTCTCGAGTGGTGGCTACGATGCAATGCGAAACGGAGTGTTGGGAGACCATCCACTCGATGGACGGAAGACATCTTTTTTTGTGGCGACGACGTATGGGGGAGGCCTATGCCCAGCAGTGGACGTTTATGGGCTGATTTGATGATGAGCCGTAGTATTGAACTTCACTTATATTTTTTGGTTGGTTTTCTATAGAAGATTGCACTAATAGGTTTGGAATGGATTTATTTCCCGAGATATCTTTTAAAATAAGATTGTGTTTTGATGTTGCGGTATTTCTTGTAAGTATTGATCGATGCGGAGTTAACTGACAGGCACACAACTTGCAATAGGCCACAGTACGGTTTCAGACGTAGTAGTACGGCTAAAACCGTACCGTTTGTGAAAAGGTCCGCAAATACTCATAGTCCGCAAAAGATCCGCAGAGGCAGAAAAAAGTCCGAAAAGGACCAAAAAGGTCCGCACCGGCAACGCTGGAACGAACTGACTGAATGATTGAACCAAAGACAGAACAAATTGGAAGATAAGAACGAATTGGAACGAAAACTATAGAACGACCATTATTTTGAACTCGGATGAAGTATTAGAAGATACCGCCAGACACAGTTCTACGCATGTCCGTTTTTTGTTAGTGTGATATTGCAGATTTGTAATAGTGTGCGTGACTGGGGATGTGAATTCGCTGTCAAGCTGAACTGGTTTCGGCCCAAACTAGTCCGAATCAGGAAAATAAATTTTTATGCCGATTTCATTCCTAATTCGTCCCGTATTTCCTCCGCTGTCTGTCTCTCTGTCGATCAATCGAGCTTTATTGTATAAAAAAAATATTTTCCTGATTCGGACTAGTTTGGGCCGAAACCAGTTCGGCTTGACAGCGAAGTCACATCCCTAGTCACGTACACCATTACAAATCTGCAACAGCACACTAACAAAAAACGGACATGCGCAGAACTGTGTCTGGCGGTATCCTTCTAATACTTCATCCGAGGAACAAAACTTGTAGGTATCGTTACTTCCAGGGCATAGAGAAATAAGTAGGTAGAGGTAGCATCACTCATTTTCGGTCTTATATCTATGTATCCCATAATTGTCATGTATCTTTGTCTATCCCTCGGAGTCAAGCTATGAGTAAAAGAGATAGCTGGTGTACGTATAACTATACTGCACTGTCAGTGTCAATCGTGTCAGCTTGTAACTGACTAGTTAGTTCAAAGTCGTGGCAAGACTGATGAACTTTATTGAAATTCTAAGAAATTACTGCATTTTACCTAAAACTTTGTTGAAAAAGTGAAAATATGTCGTGTTCTGTCCTTCAAGAAGCACAAAAGATGGAGTAAAAGTCCCGGATTTATCATTAAATGCGTAAATTTTTCGCTCAGTATAAATACTAAAGTAATTATTTTTATTACTAGAAATCTGTAGTAACAACATTTTAACAATCTAGTTCATGTGTTCCTATGAGTCTAGGATACAAATAATGTCCAAAACCATGAATAATTAGCCGAGATAAATTTAGCATCTGTGCTAGTGATGCGCTTACCAATCAAATTTAGTTTTCGGGTTATACCGCATTCGACCCACTAGTTTCGACCAAAACTGGTCCGAATCAGGAAAATAAAATTGATTGCTGATTTCATTCCTGATTCTTCCTATTTCAAGATTTCGTACAGAAAAGTACTGTCTTTCACACTCTTCTCAAGCATGTAGTATTGATTTATCATTATTGTTTCCGTAGGATTTATTTAACTAATTTATATAACTCAAAGTACGAGGAAAAAAGAAATACACAAGATAATAACTTTAATAACCTGGAATTATATTCACGCGGTTTTTTTCGGAAGTTTTCGTTCCAAAAGTTTTTTCGTAGGTATTTACTTTGTTTATATTTTTCTTTTATTAAGGCACAAACGATACAATATCAATCAAAATGCCAATGCCACTAATATAAACATTATTTACAAAAAAACAACAACGTTAAATCAACAATGCGGGCAGAGCCGCGCCCATTTAGCTATATAATAATATTGTAATGTGTTATCTTATTTATTGCCCCTATTTTTTATAAATTTCCAAATTTATATTCTTAGTCTTACAAAATGACATCGACGCCGTTGTAAAATTTTGAGCAAAAACAACATATAAACAATTACACATTTCCGCAAAGTAAGTCCTTATAGCTAATCCATTAGACTCCCTGAATGAAGGATGTTTCACACCCGTGACTATAAGTTCAAAATGTCAATTAGCCTCTAGACTATACTCTAGACTATACACGCAAGAATTAGAAGGATCAGCAAAAAATTCAGGTTTTATAGCGGCACTTGCCCAAAATCACCAAGAAACTAAGGCAACGGAAAGCGGAGCGAACACTAACCCTTTTTTTAGATTTTTGCATCGCGTGAGTGGAGCTAAAAATGGCCAAAAACATATTTTTTGTGGAGCCCCCATTAATTTTAATATTTATTTTGATAGTATGTTATATAGCGGCAAATGAAATACATACTGAACTCTACCTTTTACGAATCATGAGATACAATAAAGCCCGATAGATGGACAGACAGACAGGCAGCGGAGGGCTAGTACTAGGGTCCCGTTGGTACCTTTTGTTTACTGAACCCTAAAAAAGTGCGTAGCTTTTCTATAAAATGTGTATAGTTTTCGAAACTCATTTTCGTTTGGTAGAATCATCTACATTGAATTAGTGTGGCATACTCGGTTCGCGATTCCGACACGCACATAGCCAAAATCAGCATCAAGTTATGTGTCAAAAAACGGTATCAGCAACAACCCTGGTTGAAAGTACTAAAACGTGCCTGTTAAATATGGGACGAAACAGGAATGAAATCGGCATTCAAGTGTATTTTCCTGATTCGAACCAGTTTGGGCCGAAGCCAGTTCGGCTCGGCAGCAAAGTCCTTCCCTAGTCATGCACACAATTACAAATCTGCAACTGCACACTAATAAAAACGGACATGCGTAAAACTGAAAGGCGGAGTCCATAAAATTCTTGGTCCTAGTTGCAGGGACTCATTTCAGTACTGTTGTAACGGTTAATCAGCGCAAATGGATTTCGCATATATAAAATTTATAAAACTGTTAGACGTCATACAGACGTCTTAGTGTAGCCGTTATTTAACGGTAGCGAAGTCTCTGGTTAAGGCGCATAGTAATGCGACACTAGCGCCACTCTTTAGTTCTTGTATTATCGTTATGGAAAAGAATTATCAAAAATTCTCAATGCGCCTTAATTGTAGAGGTAGCATAAAGTCATTTCCGATCTTATATCTATGTAACACCATAGTTGTCATCTATCTTTTTCTATCCTACGGAGCCAAGATGTGAGTAAAAGAGGTAGCTGGTGTACATATGCTGCACTGTCAGTGTTTATGGAAATATAATTACAACACATCCTCTAGTATTGTATTTTCTTTGACATCCTCTTCGTATCTCGTATCTTCTTTTTTATCGGTAGCCAATAACCATCACTTCCCATAGCATGTTTAAATTTCCCAGACCCCTAGGAGACTTGATCCCTGGGATCAATTTTTCTGAGATCCAAGATAGTCATTCACCCTTAAATACACGGGTACACATTCCGTTTTTTGTTGAATATATTTTAAACCTTTTGGTAAATCTATATATTGTCTTTGGATAATATGTTGGTATTCTAGCTAAATTTTTAATGTTTTATAGATTTGAGCTTACCCTTTTGATTTTACCCAACTACCGAAGGACGAGGGTTATGAGTTTGGCACCTTAAGTATGTATGTAGCCGATTTCTATGTTCCACAAACTATAAAGGGATAATAGGTACGCTATGTTCCCGCGTAGCGCTGAAACTTCTGGCGATTTCAACAAAATGAGATATCGTATGATTTGTCTTTATAGCCCGATGGTTATAGGCTATGTGACGTCGGATAAAAATGGGGATCCAACCAGATACGGGGGTCTAAGTAAGGGTCGAAAACCCCAATGTTAGTTAATATGCTCGTGTGTGGTATCGTTGCAAATGTCTTTGTATGTACTTTCCAAAACTGTTTAACAAACTTTTGTGAGGTTTTCGAGGATTATTAAGCAGTCAGCAAAAAGGTGTAAAAAATTTTTTATTACAATCCAAAACCCGACTACATAATAAAAGTCACCTATTATCTCTATCATTTTCTTTTGATACTTAGGTAGTCGGAAGCACCCACCCCCATATACATATGTACCTAGGGTACCTAAGTATCAATAGAGACATAAGTGAACGCTTGTTTAAGACTTTTATTACGTATGTAGTCGTGTTTTAATTTTTTAACTTAATTTTTTATCTATCAAATTGAAAGTGGGAATCAACTGTCCCCTGTTTCTAGTACCTTCCTATAATAGTCACTTTTTGCAATTTTTTGGCACTATGTTTGGCATATTCCGTAACCTATAAACTTTAATTAAAACATGGATTAAAATAGACGGGTTATATAGTAAGTACTATATAGTCTATTTTAATCTTCTAGTTTTTATAAATTGCTAGACGTATTTTTAAAACTATCTAGTACCTAATGTAGTTAAGTGCAAGAAGTGCTGAATAAACTAAACAACCCATAACGAATGTAATGTTATTTATTTACATATTAATCATCACCATCATCAATATCTTCAACAGACAGAATTTTTGTTCCTTTCTTTCGCCTTGAAGAACTGGCAATTATAGCCAATGCCATTGTACTAAAAATTAAACCATTCTTGTGTTTGTTGAATATTTTCTTATCATGGAATTTATGCACGTGGATTCCTTTTCTGTAAATGAAAACAAAATTAATTTTACCAGGTTTAATGTATTGTATCTACCTATACTAGCTTCTGCCGCGGCTTCGTACTTTACCGGGATAAAAAGTAGTCTGTCCTTCCCCAGTATATGGTCCATCTACCCTGCCAAATTTAATTAAGATCCGTTCAGACATTTAGGCGTGAGACAGAATTACTTTCTGTTTTATAATATAAGTAATATTATGGACTGTAAACCTTTTAATGACAGTTTTCATTTCTGTCTTGTCAAGTTTCTATGGCATGTTACCATGGCCTGAGGCACTGGCAGAGTCATAGCGAAAAGCAAGCGCCGCCATAAAAGAAGTTGAACGATGGCCTGATATAATGATGTTTCAATCTGCCTAACTCCATAGAAAACCTTGGATTTACCTACCTGTGAACAATAGCACCATCTGCACCAGTATCAACTATAGCTGGACAAGCCCCTCTGCGATAGTCAATGCAACGCCATCTCTGCTTTTTAGAAGATGTACCGTGACAGTAGTAGATGAATCGATTCAGAATCAGCTGCAATGCCCCTCTTTCTGTTATAGAATACTGCGCCATGTTTTCTGTAAAATAATATCAATTTAACAAACACAGTACGTGTTAACTCAAAAACGATTTAAAATTATCATATCAAAAACTCACTCATGTCATTTAAAGTAGCTTTTAAGCTTAGTTCTCCAATATCAGTTTCCATATCCTCATTATTACTAAGAATATTTATAACAGGCACAGATTTCTCAACATTATTCTGATCTAGATTTATAGTAGCCTGATTTGGTGGTTGTCCGACTTGAAAATCTGGTGTATCATAATTTGCTTCTGTACTTTTAATAACATTATTTTTAAGAATTTTCAAAACTTGTTTAGATTTCCTGCTATTATCCTGGTCTGCCATGCTGCCTATTTCAAGCAATGGTTCTGCACTTTTCATAATGATATTCCTAATAATTTCAATAACTGGTTTGAATTTTCCTTCTTTATTTTGGTCTGGAATTGTGGCTATCTCAATCAGTGGTTGACTGACTTCCAACAATGATGGAGTATCGTACGTTTCTGTATGTTTAATGTCATTGCTATTCGTTTTAAGATCTGGTTTTGAATTTGATTCATTATTCTGATCTGGAATGGTGACTGTCTCAATCAGTGGTTGGTTGACTTGAGAAGAGTGTGTAATATGGGCAGTTTCTGCACTTTCTATAATATTATTCCCAATAATTGCTAAAACTGGTTTGGATTTCTCACCATTATTCGGTTCTGGAATAGTGGCTATCTCAATCAGTTGTTGGCTGTCTTGAGAAGTATGAGTAATATAGTCTGTTGCTAGATTTTTAATATTGTCATTCGTAAGAATATTAACAACACTCTCTACATTATTCTGGTCTGAAGTGGTATTTGCCAGCATTGAAAGTTCATTTGGTAGACCAATTATTATATTGTTGTCTTGTTGGCTTGAACAAGCCTGTATTTCTATGAGTGGAATATTCACTGTAGCTTCTGTTTGTTCCTTTGTAGGCTTCACTATAATTTTATAGCTTTGAGCTTTACATGATTGATCAATTAAAAGATCTGTTGGAGGTTGTGTAGGTATTTGTAAATATGGCTCATTTTCAATTTGCATACTTACATTACATTGCTCTTTTCTGGCATGGAATGTAATCAGATCTTCATTAGAATTCTTTACAATTACCAGTTTATTTGACTCGTGATCATGGTTGGTATTAAGATTGCAAAGTTCAAAGTCATTTGATGTTTTATTTTGATCTACCATGGAGTGTTCATCATTACCATTATTATAAACATTGAAGATGTTAGCACTTGCGTACAGCTGGTTTAAATCTGATGGTTTGCTTACTTCAATATTAGGAGCCCTGTGCAAAATACATCAATGTGAACAATTTTATAAGGAAGAAATAAATTAACCAACACAGAATGAACTAACCTTTCTAATTTTCTTTTTTTAGCCTTAATGATAGAACTCTTCAGGGGTTCAGGTAACACCTAAAAAATAAAAAATAACATGTGGGTATAATATTTATAACAAGTCTAATTACCACACTATCTTTTAATATGAGAAAAACTTTAATTGGTCTGTTACAATTTGAAAGTGTTATTTTGACATTTTAATCCATTCCAGCTTAAGATGTCAGAAACCCCCAGAGTAGGTAGTAAATATTTATTTGAATCATATGTTAGAGTCAAATACACAAATATCAAACACTCAAAATGACAAAAGAATCTAAGTTTTACAAATTTAAAATGTACCTTTCGTGGTTCAAGTTCGGCAATCCCAGCAATATGCAAGGACTTGGACACTTCAATAAATTCTTCAAGCAACTGTACTGGAATGTTTACATCACCTTGGTAGATATACTCTAAAATGTATTCTAGGATTTCTTTTCGAATTTTCTGAAATAATAAAATATTATAGTGAGTACCTTGTTTCCTGTAACTAAATGGTTAAAGAGCAGATAGGTAGACAATGAGTACTTTTCTTAATTAAATACAATTAATTTATGGACTTTCAGATAATGACTCTGAGGAAATTCCAGATTATTTTATAGTTACCTATACAAATAAGTGTAATAAATTATGTATCTGGCTGCTGTTTTCATGCCTATAAACACTTAATTCCGTGTCCAATTCTGTCCTCACCGTTTTAAAGATTTCTCTAAAACTAATCTTATACATATAAGTACTTAATGAAACTAATCACAAAATATGACCAATATCTGATCTATACTTTAAAATATTTAGTTTTACAATATTTTGTGTACTTTTATAATAAATCACTGTAGAAAATACAAAAAGTTAGCGCAGGGTTTTAACTCTCACAGGAAACACCGAATTAATATACAATGATTCACAACAACAAAGTATCATACTACTCATTCAATTCCATATCTTTCCTTCAAAATATAAAGATTATTGTAATTATTACTAAATTATCATTTTTTGTAAAGCACCTTGCAAAATAATTGAAGCAAATTCAATTTTTTTTTGTCATATTTTGATATGCTATTGGTAATTTTAGTATTTGTTTCATTTTTCATATTAGATTCGTTTTAGATAAAATATTTTAATAACAGTTCAGATAGAAAGAAAATTTTTCCATGTAACTAAGGGGGTTACATCTTAATTTATAAAAGAACAAGCGATTTTCTAAACAACACCCAGCCCAAATCACTGAAGCAAGAAAGCAGAAATTTGCTGAGCTTTTACTACATAGGTTTCTGCTAAGAAGGGATTTTTGGAAATTTCACCTCTAAGGGGGTGAAAATGGGGCTTTGTAGTTTTTTTGGTGTTTTTTGTCTCTCTCTTTAATCAGTAGGTAGCCCGAATTGCTTGAAACTCATAGAGAATATTAAGAATATTATTGAACACATGTTTTAGGATGTTTCTAAATATACCTCCAAAATGGGGTAAAACCGGTTATCAAAGTTTGTGATTTGTTGTTTGGCTCAGAATATAAACAGCTGTAACTTTTAATGTATAACACTATTGACCTGAAATTCTATGAATATTGAAATAAAAAATATGTATTACAGAAATTTTAAAAAAAGCCTAATAAAGTTTAAAATGGGGATCTTTCAATAGGGTTTCAGCTGATATTGAGAAGCATTTTTACCCTAAAGACCACGCTCCACAAAATGAAATTGAAGGGACCGAGTATTTTATTACTTTATAAAAAGTTTTGTTAAATGGAGAGTAGATGAACCATAAACTTAGAACTTACCTACATATTTTATTTACTCAAAATTATATTCTGTTTGTAGTTTTTCACTAATGCAAAAGTTTCAATGCAACTAAGAATATGATAGTGAAAAGCATAGCATTTGACAATAATTTGGGGTTCTATGTATATATATATATATTATAAATGACATATAAGCTAAATACATTATAGAGAATGTTTCAGTATTTAAGTAACATAACAATGTAAACCAAACAAATTGTTGGTAAGTAATCAATATCCTGGACAAGGGTCTAGGCTACTTTTAACCTGGAAAAGGGTCTGTGAATCCACAGGCAGAAGCATATTAACTTGTAGTTTCAAAATAATTATAACCTACATTCAGATATATAACAGGAGCATTTCCTTCCAAATTTCTTAGTATATCCCTCAGATAAGGACTAGCCAAAGCTATCAAACTTCTGTGTACTTTGCAAAAGCATCCATCTGCTGCCAAAGTGAGATCAACAAACTCTTCCTCCTAAAAAAATAGAATTTTCCAGTGACTATTATTGTTAACTATTTATGTACAATTTCAACAGGTACGTTGAAATTTTTTACTTGAATATGATTATCTTGTACAACAGTTACAGTAAATATATTTCTGATTCTTGCATGTCTAACTATTAGTAAACAGGGCATACCTTTTGTAATCTTGAAAAACCACTGAACACCGTACTTCTATATGCTTTACTACTCAAATTATTATATTGAGTTAGTGGCATTTTCATTCAATAAATTTCGGAAATTTACACGAAACCCTCGTCAGTATAGTATTCTCTTTAACGAAACCTAGTAACGGTGCATTCCGAATTACGATTACAGCGCTGATAGCGATCACAAAAATATTTTGCGTTCCAAATTAGATATCACGATATTGACAGTTGAGTGCTAACATTAATTCGGAACACTTATGAGCGCGCTCACGGTCACGTGTCGTGTCGTGGTGTCAATGTCAATATCTCATTGCAATATAAAAAGAGAGCATCAAAGTTATTCTCCGACCGTTGATTTGATCTTCTATATTTATTTCCATTTCTTTGTAAAAACTTGCAAACCAACGTTTTGTTGAAAAAACCGTTAGTAAACAAACCCAATTGTCAGATTTGACAGCACGCTCACAGAGATTTCGGTTTGTAGCATGGTCGTTGATATCGCAAAATGGCGCATGTAATGACGTCATCTATGACGTCACACGGGACAACGTTGTCGCGCTCACGATAATACGGAACGCGTGTGAGCGCGATGATATTGATTTTAGCGTAATTCGGAATGCACCGAAAGTATTGTATTCTCTTGGGACGAAACACAAAAACAAAACCGTCCGTTCCGTAGTAAGTAAACGCGTAAAGTATTGCCATGCCAGATTAATTAACTTATTATTTACCAACACCATGGATTATTTATTTATTTAGAACTACCAACAGAGGATACACAAAACTACACGTAAGGCCATCACGGACTACACCCATCACCAAATGTGACCCCCCAATTAAAGGTAGTTACAGCTTACATATAAAATTAGATTGGGTTGACAACAATGTTGACAAGGCAAAACACTACAAACTAATAATAATTCTGTAATTATGGATATTAAAAATAACCAATTGTACAGAGGACGAGCTTAAACAAACACATGAACAATTCTGAATAAAAAAATAAAATGGGTATATGGTTTATAGCTAATTCAAAAATTATATGTGGTGGTATAAAATTATACGTGGGTGTACAGTGTTGCCAGTCGACCATGATCTATGATCTTACTATTCGTGTGAGTAGTTATTGTCACTCCAAGAGGTGCCAACATGAACTCTTGCTTGGGTCCCTCAACTACATGCCTTCGAGTTACAGGACGACATTACGAGGACAAAAAATTGGTGTGAAGAGAATATCAATAATATAACTTGTTTCTTATTTTTATAATAATAACTATATTTATAAATGTTTATAGTATAAAATTTGACTTGTCTAAGTGCTTATTTTGTAAGCCTAAAGAAAAGTTACCTAATGATTCTGACTCTACGAGTTTTC
The DNA here is from genome assembly GCA_947859395.1 of Eupithecia insigniata. Classification (NCBI taxonomy): domain Eukaryota; kingdom Metazoa; phylum Arthropoda; class Insecta; order Lepidoptera; family Geometridae; genus Eupithecia; species Eupithecia insigniata. Next base: position 9,113,715 of record OX402001.1, on the reverse strand, counting down.
CTCTCTCTTCTAGAACCGAACCGGAGGTAGATACTATTGTATGAGCGAGTAAGCATTACACATTATTCATCGCGGTATTCGTGCGAAAGAGAAACACATGATTTTGCAGTTGTATAGAAAAGATTACCGTTTCGTGTATTTTGTAAATTCTGAAAAATCACCTTTTGTGTCGTGGAACATAGAAGGAATCTTACTGATCTAAAAATCAACTAAAAGGTTATTTTTGGAACCTTCTGGCAACGCTGGTGGTGTACAATATGCGCGAGATGTGCGCGAGTCGTCGGTAGTATTGTTTATGCGTTTGGGTTAGCATCCTTAATACATCTGTAAGGAAATTACGTAAATACCATTTAATTTGGCTTTATTCGACAAAGAAATACGGTAGATAAATAAGCTTTGACATAACTGTTGACAAGGTTACCTAGGCAACTAACTAGGTACCTAATCTATGGGAGAAAGGCTCTTTGATCTTAACATTATAATCATCATTAAAACGAACGGGCGCCAGCCGAATGCGTTGAGGTCTCGAAGATGAAGACTGTTCTGGACGCTCCTCATTGTCTGACTCAGGCGTCTGGACAACAGGACGCTCAGAAGCCTCGTCGCTATCAGACTCAGGCATCCGGGCAATAGGTCGCTCAGTGGTTCTCTCATTCTCTGTCCCGGAAGTGTTGGCACTGTCAAATATGTCAGATTCAGCGCTATCAAAATCATCAGACTCAGGCATCGGGGCCAAGTGTCTGTTGTTAATCGTGTCCTCTCTCCCGTTCGGTCTTCGGATGTAAGAGTAGCTAGGGTTAGCTTGAATCAACTCTACTTCTTCTACCAACGGGTCACTATTCGAGGTTCGTCGAAAATTTCCCATTAGTACTGGCCCAGGCACTAATTACGATGGCAAAGATTCTCCGTTAGGACTTCTCCTTAGGTGTTGGAACATCCTTTCGTGTGATGCCATATTTGTAGCCGTACATAAAAGGGAACGCACAGCATGGAGTGCAGTTTTCAGTACGTGTTCCCAGTTTTCTATGGGCATCTCTTTTGATTTTTAACATAACTGGACAGTACGCCAAAGGGTGCCTTTAAGTCTTTCGACCTGCACATTCCCTTGTGGATTTTACGGTGTAGTCCGTGATGAAGCTATTCCAGCTGAAGTTAAGAATGTCTGTACTTCTTTAGACATATAAGAAGTTCCTCTGTCGCTATGAATATATAGTGGCTGTCCGAAGGTGTAGAAAATGTCTTTGAGGCATCTTATTACCGTGCCCGCTGTCTTCGCACATCTTCGCACGGGTATACAAAAGGGAAACGACTATATTCATCTATCACCGTGAGCAGATATTTATTTTCCGTGTTCGATGGAAGTGGCCCCTTGAAATCGATGTTTAATCGTTCAAAAGGCGCAGTGGCTTTTATCAAATGTGCTGAACCTTTCATGAATCTGGGTTTTATTTCGGCACATACACGGCACGAAGATGTAATAGATTTAATGTCAGAGCGCACCCAGTGGTGCATTCTTACCACGCCAGGATGACAGAGTAAGTCATATAATACACGTAGTTTATTAGTATTCATATAGACACATACACGAGAGAGCGCATCAGCTGCTGTATTTTGTGAGCCTGGTCAATACACGATGTCATATTTAAAACACGAAAGCTCTAACCGCCAGCGTTGTATTTTGTCATTCTTTATCTTTGAAGTGTGTTTCTGATCTAACATGTACGGTACTGATTTCTGATCAGTTATCAACACGAAATGTCTTCCAAGTAGATAATGTTTCCACTTTCGTAATCCTTCTACAATTGCGTAAGCTTCCTTTTCTATCGAAGGATGATTCAACTCAGAGCTGTTGAGTGATCTCGAAAAGAAGGCTACGGGACGGCCTTTTTGTGATAGTGTTGCTGCAATAGCGTAGTCAGATGCGTCTGTTTCGACTGTAAGTAGTTCGTTATTGTCGATAGTGATCAGGGTAGTCTTTAGAATCTCTTTTTTTAGTGCATCGAAGCTACTTCGTGCTTGGTCGCTAAGCGGGAAGCTCGTTGCGTCAATAAGTGGGCGTATTTTCTCAGAGAATCTATCGATCCACTTCGCATAGTGGGCAAAAAGGCTTAATGTACGTTTTAGTTCTGTAGACGTTTTCGGTACGGGTAATTCCACGAGAGGTTTAAGCCTTTCCGGGTCTGGTTTCATACTGTTGTTAGAGACTGTATAACCTAATAAATTGATTGAGTCCCTTCGAAAGATACACTTTTGTTCATAGTGTGTTAGTTTATATTGTCTTGCGGCAGTCATAAACCTGTTTAAGTTCTCGTCATGTTCCTCCATCGTTCTCCCGCAGACTGTAACGTCATCAAGGTACGCATAGACGCCACGTAGCTGTTCCTTGTTTATCACATATTCCAGAGTACGTTGGAACGCTGCGACACCATTTGTGAGGCCAAATGGTATCCTTGTGAACTGGAATAACTTGCCGCAAGCCTCAAAGGCTGTGTATATTTTCTCTCTTTGTAAGATAGGGACCTGATGGTAAGCGCTCTTCAGGTCTAACTGGCTGAATACACTATGCTTGGCAACTTCAGAGACAATGTGTTCAATACGAGGTAAAGGGTAAGCGTCCAATTCAGAATCAGAATCAATAACTTTATTTCTTTAGGCTTACAAAATAAGCACTTAGACAAGTCAAATTGTAAACTATAAACATAGTTATTATTAACAAATAAGAAATAAGGTGTTATTGATATTCTCTTCACTTCAATTTTTTGTCCACTAGTGGAAGAAGTGAAAAAGAAACCACTAGCACATTATAATATCAATTATGTGTCTAATACATGGTTATTAAATTTAGATTTAGATAGGCAAAATCTATCTAAATCTAAATTTAATGCGATTTAGATACATGTCAATATTTCTATAAAGCTAAACAGAACATTGAATTCCGTAAACTTATTTATGGTTTGGGAGTAATCTATAACTAAGCGCTTCTTGTGTGCTCCTCCACCAGCCACTAACACTTGTGTCCTCCAGGAAGAGACACTTTCTTCCACGACACCGTCTTCCAGGCGCTTGGATATCTCTTCTGAGATAAATTGTTCATCGTCTTGTTTGTGATAGCGAGACTTAATAGCGATAGGTTTGATATCAGGAGATAGGTTCGTGAAAACCGACGCAGGAGGGATCGAGGCTTCCATAACGTTGCAAATCTTGAGCTGTTCTCGTGGTCCTCCAAAACTTAGTTTAAGGCTTGAGTGGTCCTTCAAGATGTCATGGCCGATAATTATGTCAGCACAAAGGTTGTGTACGATTAGAAGTGGATGCTGTTTATAGAGATTGCCGTTTATAGTTAAGGTTGCGTGGCAGATTCCTTGTATAAATGAGATGTTATTCAACGTCGCAAGTGTGACTGTCTGTTTGCACGGTTTGATTTTAATATTCATAGTCAGAGCTACGTTTCTGTCAATGAAGCTCACCGAGCTTCCCGTGTCCACTAAAGCGTCAGCTTGTAGCCCATTCACGGTAATCGGTATGGTTGCTTTGTACAAACTGGATGGAGAGGCAGCGGAGATAGCAACTACTTCTTCGTCACCAGCAGCGTTGTCATCAGTATTTGGGATACAGTTAATTGTTTCAGTATTAGATTTGCAAACATTAGCGAAATGTCCCTTTTTGGAACAAATTTGACAAGTAGCGTTAAGAGCGGGGCATTTAAACCGGCGGTGGACATTACCGCCACAAAAGAAACAGCGAATTTGCGGTGTAATTGGTAGTCTTGGATTCGTCTTGGGTATCGTTGACTTGGGGTGACAGCGGATAAATTAGTCCTCGGTGAGGCTTCCGTTCCCTCACTGTCGATCGCATTGAGGTCGCTACTATTACCACCAATAGTCTTCGAGTCCCGTTCGGTCTCAAGGGTTGTAGCTTGGTTAATAGTTTCATCCAGAGTAAGCGTTATGTTTTCTAGAAGACGTTCTTTTATTTTATGTGATCGAACTCTCGCAATAAATGCTCCTCTTATTGCTTCGTTAGAATGCTCCTCCGCAGTAACTTTCAAGAATTTACATTCACGAGCAAGCTGCCGTAAAGAAATAACGTAATTATTTATGGTTTCTTCGTGTTTTTGTTTGCGTGTGGTCAGCATGTGACGCGCTAATATCACATTTTTAGCTTTGATGTTGTTTTTTTCTAAAATTTTGATGGCGTCGTCATAAGTACTACAATCTTGTATGTATGAGTACGGAGTTGGAGAGAGATGATTGACCAGGAGCTTTAATTTTATCGTACCTTGCGCCTTGGCGTTCACAGAAGCCATTTCTTGGGTTAACAAGACGTTAAAAAGTTTGTAAAAGTTGTATACCAATGCGTTCATTTTTTGTCAGCTCCGATATAGATATAGAATATCGATTACCGATATAGAATATCGATCGATTCCCTAAAAATTGCGACATACATAATGTAAATACTAGAAATAAGAATAAACTCGCTGTGCCCCCAAAACTAGGTTACACAAGATTAATGTATCTTTTAGAGGGCAATGTATACGCTTCTACAACAAAACCCCTAGCGAGTTGCAAAAACTTTCTATAAATAAATTCAAACAAATTGTCAAAAATATCCTTTGTAAAAAGGCTTATTACAAAATTTCAGACTATCTAGAAGATAAAAAAGCTTGGGACGGATTTTGCTCCAACTCGAAAAATAACTGTAAAAATAACACCTAACAGGCTAAAGGTTTCTTCGTCGCTTCTTTACTTTAGTCTACATACCGAAGCGACCGAAATCAAAATATCACTTTATTTCCAAATCAGTGTTTAATTTTAAGAATTTGACCTGTTCTAAGTGTACATTTATTGTATTTACGGAAATAAATAAACTTTGACTTTGACTTATATCGGTCGGTTCGATACAAAACCGCTCAGGGCGTAAATATTTTGATATGGCTGAAGAGCTAGGACCGCCTTCAACCATCTTTGTCGATTAAATAAATTGTAATGAAATTACGTAAATACCATTTAATTTGGCTTTATTCGACAAAGAAATACGGAAGATAAATAAGCTTTGACATAACTGTTGACAAGGTTACCTAGATAACTAACTAGGTACCTAATCTATGGGAGAAAGGCTCTTTGATCTTAACCAAAGAGTTTTCTAAGTCATACGTCAACATCTGTGTTTGTATTCTTTGTGCGCGAGCGACAAGTACGACACCAAACAAAATTAACAAGAAAACACAATTTTTTTACATCGTCCATTTCTTCAGGCTGTTTTTGTTTTCAGGGTCAACCGTTAGAATTATCGAAAAGGAGGAGGATCCTTGGGGAGAAGTCCTTGTCCTTTTTTGGATCATGGGGGAACGGGGGAACGAAACGAAGAGTGGAGAGGGCTGCTCTGCCCCTTGTTCACATATTCGCTACCTTTACGTTACGCGTTACGTTTTATAATCCATGGTAAGCCTGCTGAAATAAATATCGAAAATCGATATATAGCTTTTAAAATTATCGATTAATTATATCGATTAATTTATAAAAGAATATCGATATTTTTACATCCCTACGTTCGATTCTGTCTCTGTCAGGGTAGATTTGTCACTGTCAAGGTCAAATTCATCTTTGTTTTGTTATTCAATTAGGATTCAAATCAAAATCCTATGCAGTTTGCAGTTGCAGTTTTCATATCCTTACTTTACTCGTATCCCTTTATAGTTTGTGCTTTACTCTTTGGTTTTCTTTCTTGAAATCAACTTTATTCTCTTTGCAAAAGAATAAAAAATTAAAAATTCTCATTCGCATCGCAGTTGGATCCAAAGAGGATACAATAACTATTATTCTTTACACTGAAACTATTGTAGAAATAGTACTCTGTGTCTGAAAACCATTTGTGAAAAACGTCAAGATCTTTAGTCATTTCATTTGAACGAATTTCTGTTTTTCATTATTTAACTATATAAAACTAGTACGCTGCTGTGGCGAAACAAGAAATTCCACTTCTTGATGAGTGCTGTACAGTAATTGCCTTTTCAAGATGACGATGATAAAAATGATGATGAAATTGCCTGGCCTAGCATCACAGACTGCTGTTACATCAATTTCTTCAGTGCTGCCTGTTTATTCAAAAAGGTAAATTGTTTCTATCGTGATACCTACATCAAACCGCACCTTACCATTAAAGCTTTGTATGTAAGAGGTATAACTCAATGCATTTGCCTCTAAATCTTGTATAACAATCTAGCTGCTCATTCATCAAAGGAGGCCACTATCTGCAGTTGCTATAATTAGCGGCACATAAGTCTAGCGCTGTTGATATGAATGATATGCGGAGGGGATAGCTGCGCATATGTAGTGTCACACAGGCAATACAATTATAACTATAATAATTTATCATAATATATATAACTAGTTATATAATGTTAATGACATTATTTTAATGTAATGTCAAATAGTAAGTCTAGCGCTGAACTAAATGTGGAGGATAGCTGTGCAAGAGTTCTGTTGCACATACGAATAATATTACCTATACTTTAAAAAATAGTTTTTCTCCAATTCCAATGTCCAAAGATTTATAGTAGGTACCTAAGACACAATTTTTAACAAGTTTATAGGGAGTAGAAAAGTAAAAACATTATTAGGCTTATGCACTAAGTCACAAACAAATTTAAAAAACTAAATTTAACAAACAAATTCAAACTTAACAAAAAACAACAACAAAAATTCATAGCAATAACAATACAATTATGACCGCGACTGTACACCTAGGGGTCAGGTACATTACTTTTTACTTCTGCATAATAACGGTCAGCGCTAAAGCTTCGTGCCGCTACTTGTAACACCCTCAGTCTCAATGACTGAGTTACAAGTAGCAGCACGAAAAAAAGGGAGATGGTGGCTTCTCGAAAGTGGAAGGCTCAAACTAGGTCCAATTAGGTCCACCCACCTTAGTCATAGTCAGAACGACGTTCGTGTTACGCGTGTTTGCTATGACGTACTTTAATGTGATTTATTGACTACTCGGTCACACTTCAGTCTAGGTATGCCTTTCCATCTTTGTTGTTCATTAGGTAGGTTTTAGGTTTAGGTTATGGGGGTCAATCTGCTGGGAACGAAACCCTTGTATGTAATGCATTTTTGTCATAGGGAGTTAATTCTTGCAGAAAATGCCTTCAGTTTTTGATTAGATGTGCTTTTTCAGGTTTCTCTCTGAGAAAACAAGATACAATTTTGATATTGCTGTCATTGGAGGAGGCATTGTTGGAGCAGCATCGGCACGAGAACTAGCATTAAGACACCATGGTCTTAGAGTAGCTATTCTTGAGAAGGAAAATGGATTTGCCCTCCACCAAAGTGGAAATAACAGTGGAGTTGTACACGCAGGAATTTATTACAAACCTGGCTCCTTAAAGGCAAAGCTTTGTGTTGAAGGATCAAAACTTGCATATGAATACTTTGAGAAAAAAGGAATTAATTATTCCAAGTGTGGCAAACTTATTGTTGCCACATCAAGACCTGAAGTACCTAGGCTACTGGATTTATATGAGAGAGGCCTAAAGAACAATGTGAAGAATATGAAGCTATTGGATGCTAAGGAAATTCACCATTTGGAACCAAATTGTACAGGTCTACAGGCCCTATGGTCTCCGGAAACAGGAATAGTAGATTGGGCAGTAGTCACACATCATTATATCAATGACTTTATGAGCCTCAACGGAACACCATTCCTTAACTTTGAGGTTAAACGATTTGCTGAGTCAATTGATCCAGAGTATCCCGTCATGATCACAAACAACAATGATAAGACTATTCAAGCAAAATATGTTCTTACATGTTGTGGCCTACATTCAGATACTGTGGCTATGATGACAGGCTGCCCTGAAGAACCAAGGATCATACCTTTTAGAGGGGAATATCTATACATTGTCCCAAACTTTAGTGGCTTAGTAAAATCAAATATTTACCCTGTGCCAAACCCGAAGTTTCCATTTTTGGGTGTGCATGTAACACCTACAATAGATGGACGAATTATTGTTGGTCCGAATGCAGTATTAGCATTATGTAAAGAAGGATACAAGTAAGTAATTCAGTACAATTTTAGAAATATTTGGTTATACTTATTTTACAAACTTTACAAATGCATTGTTGTTGTTCTATTTAGTTAAGTATTTGGTAACTGGTAAAATTTCTACAAAAATCAAATAAAGGAATGCTATTTTTTTAGGGATTAGGTATTTACACTTGTGATTCTGATAAGACTTCTCATTCACACACAAGATAATGTGCATATTTAGGTACCTACACTGTATTTTAATGTGCCCAGCACAGTTTTAATGGATATATTCAAACAATGCTAATTTTCCAGATGGACAGATACAAATCTGGATGAACTAAAGCAGATAGTAGCATATCCAGGGTTCCGGAAATTAGCTCTACAGTATGGCACTTTCGGCATGAGAGAGATGCTTCGATCAGCAATAATACCGCTGCAGGTCAAACAATTAAAAAAGTTTGTAACTAGTATCTCTTCACGCATCTGTGAAAGAGGCCCTAGTGGAGTAAGAGCGCAGGCTATGGCGAAAGATGGTAAATCATTCATATTTTAGCTTACTTAATGTTGTGATAGCGTTCAGACGCGCGTTTTCAAGTCTAGCTAGACATCCTTACTTATCTACCATTCACATGTGCGTGCATTAATCCAGGGCTCGGAGAACACGAGGTCTCCATGTCAACGGGTGTGTTTCATGTCATCATTCACTCATCATCACATCAAACTAAATTAGACTCGAACTTTAACTAGATGTCTCTTGCTAAATTTTATCGCGCTATCGAAGTGTTTAAGGTTTAACTTAGACCCCACTATCTCGTAATACCCTTAATTTTGTCGGACACCATATAGCCTATAACCACCGGGGTATTGAGACGAATCAATCGATACCTCACTTGTTGAAATCGAATTAGTAGTTTCAGCGCTACGTGGGAACAAAGAAATCGGCTACATACATACATAGGGTGTCAAAATCATAACCCTCGCCATTCGGTAGTCGGGTAAAAAGTAGACACAGACGATTGCGCGTGAACGCGCTTTGATATTAATCAATGAACGTCAGTTTCCTGTTCAATCGACTGTGCGCTTTTATCGTGCGTGTATTTCACGTACTTTTTAACTGACTTTGGAAAAAGGAGGAGGTTATATATTCGGCTGTATGTATTTTTTATTAAGATATCGCCGATTTTTCGATTTTGTAAAACTATTTCGCTATTGTATAGAGAATGATCCCAAAGTTGTCTGGGAGGGATTATTATTTATCCCGCAAAATTTTAAATTAAGGGATTTCAAGAAGGTTTTAATTTTTTTTCTATTTAAAGAACGTGCGTTAAAGCGCGTCAAGGCGCGTTACATGTGAAGTAGGGCGCGACCGACGACGGGAGATATAACGTGTCTCGATTAAGTCGAATAGAAAATAATAATTACATCTTTTTCCAGGAACCCTGATTGAAGACTTCGTGTTCGATACTCAGCCTCGTTCAGGGACAATCAGCAGCAGAGTCTTGCACTGCAGGAATGCACCTTCGCCGGGAGCCACCTCCTCACTAGCTATAGCAGGGATGATTGCTGATAAAATGAATGAGACGTTTATATTTTAAGACTGGTACAATGACATTTCCATTCTCCATTCATAAGCTTCAATTTCCAAAGGGTGCCAAGGGAACCCTCATTCTATAAGAACTCGAAACCTTAACCTTCTGTTCTGTGCTGACCAATTGTCAAGGATTTACACATAGAGCTTAGAAACAATCAAATAGCATAGTAGCTATTGATTATGCGCGAGACTCGAATTCAGGACATTGGTTTTAGAATAATTTAATTGGGCAACTTTTACATACAAATTATTAACTACCTCTTTGTAGTCACACTTTAAACAAACACACGTTGTATGTGATGGTGCAGTTCTTAGCAAACCACTGTGAATTAAAATCTATTTAGAGGTGCTTTATGAATAGTCAAAATAAAGTACCTTATAGGTAAGAGTATTCGATTCCTGCCATTTCCACGTTAAATTTCCAACTAATCCTGTTATTTCCTAATATTTATAAATGGGGTTGAGTAAAAATCTAAAAACGGTGTTGAAAATCCCGAATTTCCGGGATGGAGTTTTTATAAACCTGAAAACTACGATTTGGAATAGGTCCGGAATCTCGGGATCGAATCCTCTAAAAGTCTAAAAAACGAAGCTGTAACTTAAAGACAAGTTGTTCTGTTGATTATGGATTTAATAATGTTATTATTGTTTTACAAAATACTTTATTCGTAAGATTTTATTAAATAAACACATTTTATTTTAATTGATTATTTTATTGCATGATTCTTATTCTCTGGACAAGAAGACTATCTAGTAACTCTTCCGGAGCGCGAGCACGGATCTCTCGGTAAGGATCCAACAAGCACCGACTTTGCCTCTGGTGTCGATAGAACTCTGCACCGACCGTTCTTTCTAGTAGAGACAAAATTGGTGCGAGATCGTGGTCGCACTCTTGGTGTTATTAACTTGGTCAGTCAATATTTAAAATTGGTAGTTTTTAACAAAAAATATATATATATGTATAAAGATGCATATCCTGTACATGTAGAAGAGTTTGTAGTGGGGTTCGTCCATTTATCACGTGAGGCTCGAAAGGGGCGGGATCGCGAAATATCATTGGGGAGAGAGGTATGTGTATCAATATACCTTAACAATAGTACGTGCATGCATACACTGCAGGTATATTTTTAAAAGCTGGAGCGATCGTCTTAGGTGTTTTAGCAGACTTCAATAAAGGAGGTTCATATTCGGCTGTGTTTTTTATGTGCCTATGTTCGTCGATTACGCCGTCAATTGTGGACCGATTTGGATGGCTCTTAAAGCGTAAATTGAAAGGAATTTTAAGTCATTTTTGTTTTTTTATGTTTAGAGGGAGGATACAACAGAGGATTTTAAAAAGTTGCGCAAAAAAAACACGTGATTAATAGACAACCCCTAGCCATTTGCTATGGAACTAGGGTAAGCATAAATTCTCGGTCTACGCAATGAACCCGTGCCTGTAAAGGATTTGTTACTAAAATCAACTTAATGTGAATACACTCTTAACTAAAACGACGATTGAATCATTTAGTTAAGCATGGGTTCATAGCAATAGTTACAAAACTAATTACTAGCTATAACATCCTTGTAGAACGCTAAAATACAAAAAACGCTATTTTTTTACATCGCACGCGTCGGCTGTCGTCTCGCCACATTAGAAAATGGAAGTGGGCGGATCTTGCAGGGGCACATATGCACGTCAATGGAAGGAAATTTGATTTTGACAGATTGGCAATTTTTTTTTTATTGAATTGGTATATTTATTGCTATCCATTTTTTTCAAGCTGTATGTAGGTAACAGTTTACTCATAACTTTTATAAGCCTTAAAATTAGGAAGAAGGCACCTTTAAGCATTAGATATTGGGCAGTTAGTTTTACTCTGTTGAGATCAGTCAGAATAAAACAATGCTTTTACTTACAATCATACCTAGTTAAGTAAGGTGGTAAATTTCTATAGATCCCATCAAAAAAGTTGGGTAGGTTTGTACCTTTAGTGATGTGATAGATAAAGCCAAGCCAAGGCTTTAGCTATCTATCCATTTGGGTCCATAAAGTGAATCCAACTATTTTATATAATTTATATAAATTAATCGTATTTAGTATAATTGGTTATTTGTATGACCATTCAAATTGAATAAATAAATAGAGATGTATGTATGCTAAAAGTTTTAATTATGATTTGAAATTCAGTCTCATAATTGACAGTCTTATTTTGCTACTATCATCCACCGTAATCCAAAATAAAATATCATAGAAACCTTAGTACAAACCCACAACAAGTCACCTCTTTATTAATCTATTTTGTTCATTTTATTTCAACTAGGAAGGTTTTCTCCCTAAACGCATAATTACCTACCTATCTGGCCTGCCTCGTGCGGTAGCGCGTTCTTCCGTGTCGCACCGCCGCGGCAGTGAATGCATTAAGAGAGAGAGAGAGTTGTTTTTCAATACTTAGATTACCTGATTAAAATTATTATGACTTAACATGAATACAATTTGATCTTTACGGCTTTGTCATAGGTAAGTTAAGAAGTTCATGCCCGATTTTAATTATTTTATAACATGATTTATAGTATCGAGATTTTTTATAGTAGCTTACCTACTGCAAATACTTTGCTAACTTAGACTTCTAAAAGAGGTCAGATGTGATACCTTGTTTCGTAAAATAAATGTAGTTTGCTTGAAGATCATAAGCTGTGGTCAAGTGGAAAACAATATTGCTAAAAACCACTATGTATTCCGCTACAGCAAACATTGAATACACTGGAACAAAGGACAATTTCACAACTTAAATAAATTTTTTGACACTTTTCATGATTCTTTTATGGACTACAGATAGATAACCAGCTGTTCCTCGTGGTTTCACCCGCGTTAAATTCGAATTTCACATTTCTAGGGGGATAAAAAGGTATATTTTCCCGTAAATCTCCCATGGGAATTTGATGTTTTACCAGGACAAAAAGTAGCCTATGTTACTCTCCATCTGTTCAACTAACTCCATTACAAAAATCAAGTCGATTTGGTTGCTTAGTTAGGGCGTGAAAGAAGGACAAACAAATAAAGAAACACACTTTCACATCCTATCCTACTTATAAATGTCAAAGTTTGTATGGATATTTGTTATTTTTTTACGTAAAAACTACTGAACCTATTAGGCTGAAATTTGGTATGGGTATAGTTTGGGACCAGTATGCTGAGTGTGAACTGCCATACTGTTTACTACAAAGTTTGCGTAACTTTATTTTCTATGGAATTCCTATTTTTAAAACTTCCCGCTTGGAGCGCTGTTCAGAAATTCCATAGAAAATAAAGTTACGCAAACTTTGTAGTAAACAGTATGGCAGTTCACACTCAGCATACTGGAATAACATATTATAGGCTATGTTTTATCCCGATAAAACGCGGGCAGCAGCTAGTTTATAATATTAGTAAGGATTAGGAAGGATGATAGGGAATAAGGACACTAAATTCACTTTTATGAACGGAGGAGGGGTGAGTCTATTATATATTATTATTTATTTTCAGCCGGCATTGTAGTGTGGTGTGTGGTACAATGAAAAAGGGAGGGAATAAGGTCTTCTCCTATGCCCTGCCACTGCAGGGCATAGGATTCCCTCCCTTTTTCACTGGTATTTATTGTGACAAAATTATATTTTAAATCAATCACCTTTATTGTTATTATGTGACTGAAAGACTATTGACAACCTCTGTGATGTGCCGGAGAGGCAGAAGGCTGAAGGTTTGATTCCTGCCTTGAGACAAATGTACAATCTGCAGATGTGTGTTCTGGATTTTCTGGCTGTTCACCCGGTTGTTCTGGATGTAGTCTATGTATAATAAATAATATCTATCTATGTAGTGTATTGTATATCAGTTATCTAATAGTACCCATGACACAAGCTCTGCTTAGCTTGGGGCAAGATAATGCAGTATGAATTGTCCATTTTCATTTTTTGTAGTATAACCACTAATAACTTGCCAAAAGCTTTTGTAAAAACAAATTTTATCATACCATAAGGTTCACAGATGCTATTGTGTCTCAGGAAGAAATATGCAGCACATGCAAAAGATGTTATATTGATGAGAAAGAATCTCCATTTTAATTTCACAGAATGTTTTTCGGTTTGCGTCGGAGGCCTCCTCCTGCACTTGCTTAGTAGGGTACTGATGAATACCATGTAGAATACTGATGTCCCAATGAATGTTTTGAAGCACTTTTCATGGTAAGCTGAAATAAATAAGATATTGGTTAATTCTGGTGGGTGTCTTATCACTAGAAACTTTATGTTCATAAAATAATACTCACAGTAGTTTTGTGATGAAGTCCAATGAGTGAGTCCTAACAGTGAAAGGTTTTCTACTACATTCAAAAATACTGCTACTTTCACGATTACTTCAAAATCTTCTCGAATAACTCTCTGATAATATTTCCAACGTAAGGATATCATTGTGAATCTCACTGGTGCATGAAAATAGATAGCTGTTTTCCATATCGTACTTTGCGGCTCATAGTTCCCTATGGAAGCTGATATTGAAGGAAACATGTTCGGAACATTGCAATGAGTCTTATTCGCATTTTCAAAGTCCTTGTACATGGTAATTATCACACAAGAAATAAATGCATACAGTGGAACTGCTACAGCATAGAAACACACTTTTAGTGGTATTTTTAGTAAATATTTCTTTTCAGGCACATTGTGAAGGGGAAGATATGGAATCATTATGACTTAGATAAAGTTTATCGTTTTATTTCATGGTTAAAACGGATCGAAATAGACACAAAATATAAAATATACATACAACATCCATTCGCGCAACAAACAATCCACACAATAAATAAACATGTGTTTTTGACTAGGTTTTGACATTGAAGTTTTTTTGACAACATTACGTTTCATAATTGCGCTGTGTTTGTTTCGTGATCAATGCATATTGCAGAAGCGTTACCATGGATTATAACATTTACAAGACATAACGTAACACGTTATGCGCTAATTATATTGTAAATAATGCTCCACGTTATTTACAACGCAAAGAACAAAGAAATTTAGCGCTTATAACGCGTTATCCGCGTTATAAATAGCATGAAGTGCTATTTACGTTAAAATTAGCGCCGATAACGTGTTACGTTATGTGTTATATTATAATCTATGGTAAGGCTGGACCTTAGGAAGGACGGACATATACTAGGACCAAGAATTTTATGGACTCCGCCTTTCAGTTTTACGCATGTCCGTTTTTATTAGTGTGCAGTTGCAGATTTGTAATAATGTGCATGACTAGGGACGTGACTTTGCTGCCGAGCCGAACTGGCTTCGGCCCAAACTGGTCGGAATCAGGAAAATACACTTGAATGCCGATTTCATTCCTGATTCGTCCCATATTTAACAGCCACGTTTTAGTACTTTCAACCAGGGTTGTTGCTGATACCGTTTTTTGACACTAAACCTGATGCTGATTTTGGCCATGTGCGTGTCGGAATCGCGAACCGAGTATGCCACACTAATTCAAAATAGATGATTCTACCAAGCGTAAACGAGTTTCGAAAAACTATACACATGTTTATAAAAAATCTACGCACCTTTTTAGGGTTCAGTAAACAAAAGGTACTAACGGGACCCTAGTACTAACCCTCCGCTGTCTGTCTGTCCATCTATCGGGCTTTATTGTATCTCATGATTCGTAAAAGGTAGACACTTGCATTTTACAGTATGTATTTCATTTGCCGCAATAATAACATACTATCAAAATAAATATTAAAATTAATGGGGGCTCCACAAAAAACATGTTTATTGGCCATTTTTTGCTCCACTCACGCGATGCAAAACTCTAAAAAAAGGGTTAGTGTTCGCTCCGCTATCCGTTGCTTTACTTTCTTGGTGATTTTGGGCAAGTGCCGCTATAAAACCTTAATTTTTTTGCTCATTCTTCCAATTCCTGCGTGTATAGTCTAGAGCGCTAATTGACACTTTGAACTTATAGTCATGGGTGTGAAACATTTTTCATTCAGGGAGTCTAATGGATTAGCTATAAGGACTTATTTTCCGTAAATTTGTAATTGTTTATATGTTGTTTTTACTCAAAATTTTACATCGTTGTCGATGTCATTTTGTAAGAGTAAGAAAATAATTTTCCAAAATTTATAAAAAAAATAGGGCAATAAATATGATAACACATTACAATAATATTATATAGCTAAATGCGCGCGGCTTTGTCCGCATGGTTGATTTAACGTTGTTGGTTTTTGTAAATAATGTTTATATTAGTGGCATTGGCATTTTGATTGATGTATACATATATATTTATATAGTGTTAATTTTAAGGATATTTTATCGTTTGTGCCGTAATAAAAGAAAAATGTAAACAAAGTAAATACCTACGAAAAATTTATATTTTAACTAAAATCAAATTACCTAACAAAAAAATCGCGTGAAAATAATTCCAGGTTATTAAAGTTATTATCTTGAGTATTTCTTTTTTCCTCGTACTTATATGTTATATAAACTAGTTAAATAAATCCTACGGAAACAATAATGATAAATCAATACTACATGCTTGAGAAGAGTGTGAAAGACAGTACTTTTCTGTACGAAATCTTGAAATAGGAAGAATCAGGAATGAAATCAGCAATCAATTTTATTTTCCTGATTCGGACCAGTTTTGGCCGAAACTAGTGGGTCGAATGCGGTATAACCCGAAAACTAAATTTGATTGTTAAGCGCATCACTAGCACAGCTGCTAAATTTATCCCGGCTATTCATAGTTTTGGACATTATTTGTATCCTAGACTCATAGGAACACATGAACTAGATTGTTAAAATGTTGTTACTACAGATTTCTGGTAATAAAAATAATTACGTTACTATTTATACTGAGCGAAAAACTTACGCATTTAATGACAAATCCGAGACTTTTACTCCACCTTTTGTGCTTTTTGAAGGACGGAACACAGCGGAACACGACATATTTTCACTTTTTCAACAAAGTTTTAGGAAAAACGCAGTAATTTCTTAGAATTTCAATAAAGTTCATCAGTCTTACCACAACTTTGAACTAACTAGTCAGTTACAAGCTGACACGATTGACACTGACAGTGCAGTATAGCTATACGTACACCAGCTTTTACTCATAGCTTGACTCCGAGGGATAGACAAAGATACATGAAAACTATTGTGATATATAGATATAAGACCGGAAATGACTTACCTCTACCTACTTATTTCTCTATGGACTTAAACGATAAAATTGATAACCATAAAATATCATTGCTAAATATCATCATCATAAGCCCGTGAAGATAGAATATCAAGGCTCTGGATCCTTGTATAATATAATGCAACCCAACTTATAATAGCGTAACATGGAACCTTGACTTACGTTTCGTTTCAATATTTCGACTCTATCGTGTAAACTAGCCATCTGCCAGCTTCTGTATTTCATTGATATAACAAAAACAGATTATCATAGCAACGGGTCAAAATTATGGAGGACCTCCTGAATAAAAATATATTTGACGAAGATGAACTGAATAAACTTTGTCCTGACTACGTTCCTACAATTCCCCTACGGATGGAAATGAGAAGACACTCGGTGAGCTTTGTTACTTGATAGACCTATGGAGATTCATCATCGAGCAAGTTATTTTATATCACAGATATCGTAGAGCTACTATATCTATTGTAGATAGGTAGGGGTGAGGGATATTTTACCTCGTCCCTGTAATACGCTCAATTTTCATTTAATGCTTTGGGAGCTATTTATTCATTAATTTGGTTACTAGACATTCTAATGCGTTATACAGGTACCTACCTACTTTTTTGATTTTAACTATGCAGTTTAAAATAAGAACCTCGAAAACAATGTGATAAAATTCTACTTTGATGACTTGTCCTCCTGTGCCTCCTCTTTTGCAAAACAAACGTTAGAGATAATGTAAGTAGGTAGCATTGCGTCTGACTGTTTTATTTCAATGCTATGCTTTTTATGAGGCACTGATTGCACGATCGGGATAGCTATAGCCTTCTAGAAACGTTAAAGATTGTTTGTTCGCATGCCTACTACGTATCTATATCTACTATGCACTCGTATACCATAATAGGCATAGGTCAGACTCCGAAATAGACTTGCGAACAGTTTGCAAACCAGTGTCGATATAGGTACAGGTGTTCCACCCCCATAAGACCGGAGGGCAAGTAAGTACCAGAAATATGATAGTGGGAAGTTTTAAAGAAAATAAATAAAAAATATCTTTAAAAATAAGCGAAAATATTTTCACAAAATTATAAAAACTAAACTTGTCTTGCCGGTATTTGAACCCACTATAATCCGAAAAAAAAACGCCTATGTTTTATGGCACCGATATGTAGAATCATAAAAATCTAATCAGTCTAACAAACATTGCTTACCTATCTAATAAATATGAGGAAGGCCATAAACCTGCCAAAAACTGGAGGGCGATAAATATGGCAGGAACTGACAATATATCGAGTAATTTGCTTCGTGGCAAACAACCGTATTCTCAAAATCTGCAATTCGATATTTATCGAACTTTTTTCTTTGGTGAGTTGCTCGTTATGTCGCACGAAAATGCAATTTTTAGCGGTAGGTACCTACTCGATATTTATCACATGGTATTTTTATCCAGCGATAATTAGTATCACTCGAAAAAGTATCACGTGATACGCAAAATTGGCCCCCATAAAAGGGAAACGAAGCCCTTTTATGGCTCCCTTACACCGCATAAAGGTCAGGCGTTCGTCTTGCGCTTGATCTCTCCAATGTTATAGTCTGCCGCGGCGCTATATTTTAATCATTCGCGTGATGTCCAAGGAGTGGGAGGGTTTAAGCCGTTTAATTAAACTAAATTGCAATATTATAGAATACATAAGTACTTAAGCGAAAGTACTTTTACTTAAAACTTATTAGAGTATCATAAATACATTTGATAAGTCACTGTTTTCACTGTTGTTTATGCACTGTATGCTGAGTGTGAACTGCCATACTGTTTACTACAAAGTTTGCGTAACTTTATTTTCTATGGAATTCCTATTTTCAAAACATCCCGCTTGGAGCGCTGTTCAGGAATTCCATAGAAAATAAAGTTACGCAAACTTTGTAGTAAACAGTATGGCAGTTCACACTCAGCATACTGAATGTTCATAGGTAAAGACACTGCTTAGGTACTCTACTAAATCAATCTAGGTTCAAATAAAATTCTAGGTACAAATTTGTGGCTAAAAAAATACAACGGTGTGTTTTTACATTGAAGGAAGTTATCAAATATCGTAAGGTACCTAGACAATTAGTACATGTTAAAAGTCATATAATCATTAGCTTCAAAATATGTGTGTTGTAGCCGACATAAAGTTGTAAAATCTTATGTATAACGAGAATTGTCACTAATAATAATGTCCTGCGCGCATAGCTAGTCAGTTTCTGTTGAGACTGGCTGCCGAAACCGAAATTTGGCTTAGGAGATAGCATAAATCATAATTATCACCAGCTGGACCGCATTCCGCGCAACACGTGCCAAAATCCACAATGTGGACAAGGCGATTGCTGTCTTGTCACTGAAAAATGTTTTACAGACCGCTAAAACCAGCTGGTCTCCATCCATCCGACTGCACCCTGATTGGTCTAATTGGAACGAGCCAGTCAAAGTCTCTTCCCAGTTTTTGGCAGATTTCATGGTGTTCCTTTAATATGCAATCATTATTTTATTATGCGTCGATCTTAGGAATCAATTCTGCGTATGCCCACACAGATTTGATTCCTAAGATCGACTCTCAGGATCAGTTTCATAAAAATTACAGAGTGATTTTTTGGGTTTTAGTGGGTTCGATTACCGGATAAAGCAATAATTTAAACAAAATTGTGAATCCAGTTTAACATCTTTAAAAAATTAAAGGAATGATTTCTTTATTAGAAGATCCTACAATTATTTCAGGTATTTGCCTTCCAAGTCCCATGGCCGTGAGACACCTGTATGGGCTGAATGACAATGTGTGTGGTGATTGACCACATGCTATCGTGTACCAAGTAGCTCCCGTTGGCACGCTAGAAAAAATAACAGTAGAATAGGCTTAGCGCAAATTCGAATCATCTTTCAGATTAAGGACACCCACGGTAGCGGCACCATCGGAGGAGGAATCCTTAAATCAAATATTTGGCAAAGGTAGGTGTAGTCAATCAACCTAGGTACCTACTTACAACCAGGCTCTAGAAAAATTCTTTAAAGCCTATTTAATATCTAATTGCAGAAAGTCTATGAAGAGACCAAAAGATACTTGTAAATACAACAAAGAAATAGTCAAAATACGAAACAGTTTTCACAATATCGATCTCAAGAATAGGATTATGTTAAAATATATCGATTCAGCAAAACCGAAAATTTTGACGAAGTACGAAATATCTTTACTCAAAGGCAATAAAAGGGACATTGAAGAAGAAAAGAAATACTTACTGCAGGAAATCACAGAGGAATTGAATAATTTGGTGATAAGTTGTGACGGTGATTTTAAAATTAACAATAAGCCGAATGAAGTCGTCAAATATCACCATACTGAACATTTTAATAGGATACAAGCCGTTGACAAAAACTCACCAGAATTAGATGAACTACTTTCTGAAGAAGTTATGAGAGTAGAATGCAAATATTCCGATCCTGTGGAATCGCCTTTTGAAGAGATTGTTAGAGATGAAGACCAATTAGAAATCAATACTTTCAATAATATAGAGGTCACTAGCGAGGACAACCTACAGTCACTGCTAATTATGATGGCCCTGACTCCTAAATCTAATTGTAGTAATGAGAGTCGAGCAGAAACGAGCAGATCTGATCAAAATTATCATACTCGAGTTGAAGAAAATGGAAAATCAAATTTAGTTTATTGCACTAAGCCCCAGCCACAAGAAGAAATCGTCATGAGTATGGATAACTTTTTATGTATCAATCCAATGAAAATAAAGATCAGTAGTCACAAAGAAGCAATTCTTAAGAAATATGTTGATAAATGGAGACAATATGTCAATAGAAGGAAACAATATCTTAATGATCAGCGACAAGCAGCGCTTGATAACTTTTTCGATAAATTAACTAAAAAGAAACAGAACATTGATCAGCCACCAGCAGGAAATAAGAAAACAAAGCTAATGGCGACAGATTACAATACATACCAACGCAAGTAAGTATTAATATTAACTTAACGCATGATATTGAATTTATAACAAACAAAGCATAAACTTATCCAAGGCACAGATACTCGAAACTTTATAATAGGTACCTACCCTAGATAGGTACCTAACTAAAGGTATTCAGACAATAGGTACCTACCTACATGTTAATAATATTCAAACAAATTGTAGGTACAAATGGCAAAAGCATATCATCGCGCTGCAACGAGCAAAATTGGAAGAACAGAATAGGGTGATTGAGGAGCTGAAATATAACAAAATAGTTGCGGCTTCCAAAGACTCCGTCGAGAATATGAGAGAAGAAATTCGAAAAGCGTATCACGAAGTAGATCGGCAGTTGAGACCAAAGATAAAGTGCATGACCAATGAACTGAAATTAAATGATATTGAAGGTAAGTTACCATCACTAATATAAAAAACAAATTAAAAAGGTAAGTAGGCAGAATCAACTAGGCTATGAAGATAGTTGAAGGAGCCGCTAAATTTGGTTAAGGGTGAACAAAGGATATTAATGATTTTTGTGAGCTGGGGTAGGACATTTTTTTGTCGTACCTAGGTACATGTGTTTTTACATTATAATGCATTGAATCTATGTTGAAGTACCTACCTAATAATTAAGTATTGTTCTTAGAAACTACTCTCGTACTACATTGTCTGAAAGTGCCCCAGTTTCTGAGGAGGATGGAGAAGCGAGCGAGAGAGCGAGAAGAAAAACACGCTATGATACGCGAGCGAAGGAGACAAATGGAAGAAGAAAGGATAAGGTTAAAACAGCAGGTAAGGAATAAGTACTACCCATAGGTTACCAATAGGTTCTAATAGGTACGAACTAATATAATTATTATTTTTTGGTTATATTGACAGGATTAGTCATAAAGATGTTTTATAAAATACTCTAGAAAAACAGAGAAGATTGAGATTTAAGTATCTTTGTTTGCAGGCTGAAATAGCTAAAGCAGAAATGGACAAAGAAGAAAAGATGCAGCAATTAAAAGATCTAAGAGATAAACGAAAGAAGGAGAAGGTTGAAAGCATTAGAAAGAAGCAATTCGCCGCCAGATTACGAGGTCTAATAGTTATGGCAGATTTACACTACGAAAAGACTTTGAAAGCCAAATACGGCATAGCCCCATTCAAAATACTACTAGCGATACGGCATGATAATTTGGAGAAAGCAAAAGTCCACTATGATTTTCAATTGAAGAAAAACGTCTTTTTGAATTGGATGTGGTATACCGAAGATATGTGGTATGAGAGGAATTTCCAAGCTGACGAGTTATATCGGAAGAAAGCTTTGAAGAGGGGTATTGCAGCGTTCAAACGGGTCAGTACATTTAAGTAGGCAATGGCTTAGCTGTTAATTAAATGAAATATTTTAAGTTTCTTTCAGGCTATCTAAAAAAACTTGCATTTTGTTTTTACAGAATTGCTACCAATACGTTCAGAAGAAGCAGGTAGCTGACGACTATTATGATCTCTACGTGACTCAGCTCGCTTTTAGGAAGTTCAAACAGGGGATCGATATTATAAGGGCAGAACAAGAGATTAAATGGAACCGATCAGTTGCTTATTATAACAGGTAGGTACTTGCTTCTAGATCAACATTAACTAACCAAACGTTTAGTAGTTTAGGAGGAAATCACGACTCTATGTCATTAATAAAACTAAGGAAAAGCTTGGATCTAATATCGATCTTTGTGGAACACCACCAGGGACTTCGAAAACTTTTCAAAGACTAAAGACAATTTATGCATAATGGATACTTAATTTTTTTCTAGTACCTTGTTATTCAAAGCCCTAACGTGCTGGCGGACGCTGCCAGCTCTGAACGCACTGAAGCGGGAACAAGACGCGAGAAAAGCCAGGTGGCGAGACAAAGTGTTGCAAGTTGTCCCAGATTATACGCCTCCAGAGGATTGAGCGCAACGGATGTTTTATTCTCCAGACAAGTTCATAACAGGATCGAGTTGACTTTATGGATGTTTTATTATAACAAGCTTTTAAGCAAATAAATAAGGTAGGTTCATAGGACTCACAAAATAAATTAATAGGCACCGGTTAAGGAACACGAGGTACCTACACATCATCTCGTCATGGTTTAATAGCGCTCGGCAAAAGTGGAGGGGGTTACCGCGCAGGTGTAAAACGGTGTAAAAGTCTAAAAATCGACTAACTCGCATTAAGGTCTGCGCTATTAAACCGTGACGGGACCTGTACCCATTGTAAAGTGTCCTCAGACAACATAATTTTTATAGGCCTACTTAAACGGACTGCTTGAAGCAGTCCGGATGCGACTACTTCAAGTTGCGACTGCATAGTGAACTATAGGTACTCCGATTCAGAATCCAAGATATTTTATGTCAAAAAAGACATTCATGAATGAAAATGAAACAAAAACTGATAATAATGACAGAAAACAACAAGGTAACAGCAGAGTTATCACTAAAATCTGAAACACAACCTTCAACAACGCACACATGTGTAGCAAAAATTTTTTAAATTTGAATTCGAAAACAAACAAGAGATCAATTAAATTATGAAAGAGAGATCGCTCTTAGCGATAAGGCCGCCCATTGTGCAACTATGTTAACATTATTTTCCTGTGTATTTGTATTTTCTTGGTGTGCAATAACGTGTATCTAACTCGTTATTGCACACCATATCGTACCTATTGTATGAAAGCTTACAGAAACAAAAAAAAAATTCGAGCTTCTGTGCTTTGCTTCGATGATACGAATGTCGTTAAATATTTTCCACCAACATCCTCGAGTTCTATAACCCCTTTGTATACAAAAAATATCCAGCTTTTTGAATCGGAGTATAGACAGTCTTTATTTACAGACATACACGGAACCGCTCGAGCACTTGCATAGTTCACTATGCAGACGCAGCTTGAAGCAGAGCAGCCCGTGTATGTAGTCCCTTAACTATTGAAAGCCCATCACAGACGAAGCTTTAATAATATGGTAATATATGTATATCGTAGCAAGGCATAGCGCGATATATGTATTTTTACCCGACTACCGAAGGACGAGGGTTATGAGTTTGACACCCTATGTATCGGTATCGTTGCAGAGGTCTTTGTTTGTACTTTCCGAAACGTTTTTCAAACTTTTGTGAGATTAACGATTCTCAAGATATAAATCTTGAGAATCGTTAATCTCACAAAAGTTTGAAAAACGTTTCGGAAAGTACAAACAAAGACCTCTGCAACGATACCGATACATAGGGCTATTTTTTTTACACCTTGTTGCTTATGCAACAAGGTGTAAAAAAAATAGTTAAAAACTAAAACCCGACTACATAAGTCTTAAACAAGCGTTCACCTATTGTCCTTATCATTTTCTTTTGATACTTAGGTAGTCGGAGGCACCCACCCCATATACCTAGGGTACCTACAAGTAGGAACAAAGAGCTCCGACTACCTAAATATCAAAAGAAAATGATTAGGACAATAGGTGAACGCGTGTTTAAGACTCATGTAGTCGGGTTTCAGTTTTTAACTATATTTTTTTCTATACAAATTTTCGAGGACCGCACACGCAGCTATAATTTATTTTCTACGAATTCGTCAGCAAGCTATACTGTCATTGCTTGTAGGTATTGTTTGCTTTATAGCACGGTATATTACTATATATTATAGCCTACGTCTGTGATGGACTTAAAGCACATAAATGTTCTTCTACTGAATGTTAGATGTAGGTAGCTTACAAAAGATCGCAACTAGATTATAGTGTGTAAAATACTTAATTTTAAAATTAAGCTCTTTCGGAGTCATACACATAGTATAAATATCTTAGGTGTATTCACCGTTACAAAGTCCCCAAACAGTGTTCCTAAAGCCGTATAAATTATACCTACTGAAAATATATACAGTTAATTTTAAAATAAATCTTTTTATTCAAAGAATAACATATTGCTATACATTTCAATAATTTTACTCAAGATCGACTTAGCTCTATATATTTTATTTACTGTAAGTTAGGTAAACATAAGCTTATTTAGGCAGATTTAAGTTAATGTATTATTGCTATGTAATATCGAGTAATTTTATGAATTACCTAGGTGAGTTGTATCGAGACTTCGTCATTATCAGCCATATGTCCAGCTGTGGGTTTTACTAGCCCACAGCTGGACATATGAAAATTTGCATTTATTATTGTGTACCCTAAATAAAATGTTTGTGATATGTTAAAATGTTTTTAATTTTACGTAAATATTGTGATGTGGAAGGTAATACCTAGATAAATAAAAAATGCTGGACAATAGACAGCATCATCCAAGCCCAAACTAAGCAGAGTGTGAGCTGTATGGGTCTAGATAACTAATATGATAATACTCAGGTAGGTACTATAGGTATATATTACATTACATAGATATATGTTTTTATTATAACAGGAATCCAACAGGATTGTAAATTTGTCCCGAGGCGGAAACAAAATATCTGTAATTTTTCAGTTACTACTGCGCTGCCCCACTGCGGCACATGCTGTGTGTGTACAAGCCGCAGCGTGCACAGCGTACGCCGCACACTAGCGCCACCACCTAGTTTACTTATAATTATGTTATGCACAAGAATCATATATCCAATGTACAGTTTGTGATACCTATCCAAAGTTTTTTTTATCCCTCTGAAATAGTTTAGTTCCGTATAATTAAGTAGACATAGAAGCGAAAACAGAGTTCGGTGGCCACCAAGAATCGCAAAACCTATAGGAAATAAAAGTATTAAAAAAGCAGATAGTATCGAAAACTTTTTTAAATTCCCTTTGTTTCACGTAATTACTTATAAGAAAAAAAGGCAGCGGCGCTAGTTTGAGGCATACAACCGCCTTAAATGAAAGAAAATTCTCTTACACTACATACTATTTTGGCAATATCATAATAATTTCAAAAAGTAAAGACAGAGAAATCTTTCATGTCTCTATCTTATTAAGATGAACACTATCACTGAAGGTAGGTATGAATTTAAGTATAAATAGGTAAGAGATTTTATTTATTATTCTAAGCACGACACATTTTAACAGTACTTAACGTGCGGTTCCCGATTAAGTAGGTAATATGTTAACTTTGTTTTAAAACAATGTTATATAACAAACCACCCATACTGATTTTGTTTTATATTCATGTTCATTCCTATTTTTAAAACTTCCCGCTTGGAGCGCTGTTCAGGAATTCCATAGAAAATAAAGTTACGCAAACTTTGTAGTAAACAGTATGGCAGTTCACACTCGGCATACAGGCTAGTTTGAGTAAACACGTCAATATTTTTGTTTCATACATTTAAAACATTCACTAATTTCCTCCAGGATGGTTCTGAAAATAAAAAAAAAACACTTGTTGTACAAACTACAGAGAACTCACTACTTCGTCATTATTATCATCCACAGCTGGGTTTTACAACGGGAGTCGTCACACTAGCACACGTAATGTGAAAATATGGATGTATGTTTGTTACCCTTTCACTCCAAAACTACTTACTGAACTGATTTATTACATATTGTCATATAAGTAGGTAGTTTTAAATCTTGTCTAGATTAAATAACTATACAACAAAAATTTGTTCGTTGACTTGGAATAATGTATTCATAGGCATGTCATGTCGTGTTTTGTTTCCGAAATCATAGGAGAGCGAAGCCGCGGGCAGAATCTAGTAGTGAATAATTTAAAAAACTCACCGCTATATCGAGGGATAAAGTAAAAAAATATTTGATGGAGCATTATAGCAAGAATGACTATCGCATATCCAAGTGCGTAAACGCAGGTTACAAAACATAGCGCCACACTGTAAACAAAATCAATAAATCATTAACCTTCTGATAGTTCTTATCAGCAAATCAAATAAAGATACCTAAATAAATAAAAATCTTTTAAATAAAAATCTTTTATAAAATAAGCACCTAAGCCTTAAGGCGCATAGTGATGTGACACTAGCGCCACTCTTTATTTTTTCTTGTATTATCGTTATGGAAAAGAATTACCAAAAGTTCTCGACGCCAATGCTAGTATAAGCTATTTTTAAATACCACTGTAATAGTTTTGTTTTATGCGGCTCTGATTGGGTCGGGGTAGCGCCTTAAACAGAAAATGGGTTTTAACTTTAGTGGCCACCAAACGCAATAAACCATTTTCTGCTAATACTAAATGAAACAAAACTATTACAGAGGTAGTGAAAAACAGTTTATACTGGGTATTATTCATTGGCATCGAGAACTTTTGCGAATTATTTTCCATAATGAATGATAGTACAAGAAAAAATAAAGAGTGGCGCTAGTGTCACATCACTATGCGCCTTAACAAAAATCCATTTCATGATAATTTAAGCTCAAGCTATATGATGTTAAGAGCCATAACACAATTTGCACTATGGGCTGATGATAATTATGAAGTAATGACAGTGTAGGTCACCTAAATTCATAGTAGACATCGTCACAGTTCTGTGGTAGCAGAATGTTATGGTAAAGTATTGGTTGACACAGAGTAGTCAACCCGAGGTTGGCGCCAAAAACTAGAGTTGCTAGTGCCAAGCTATGGCCTGCAAGGTAGTGAAGGTAGTTTGGCCGGACTATGCAACAATCCCACCTGAAAATCACAATTCTGGGATAAATATTAATTTTAATAAATTATAAGAACATCTCATATTACAAGATACATACCATATTGAATGGAAGAACTTGTTATTGACTTCTATTTGGCAAATCTGGCAATAAAGTGAATCTGCTGTCAGAACTGGACTGAAAAGTAAATGTTAGAATTTTCACAAGAGCTAATGGAAAGCAAAACTGGATGGATAACTATTATCGATGTAGTCTGTATCAAATTGTTATATTACCTGTACTCTTTGCCTTTTGATGTGCCAGTAGCTAGCTCAAAGTCAGCAATAGCTTTCATTTTGTAAAAGAAATAGCATGTGCACGCTAGAAGCATAAGAAAAATAAAGTTTTCTAATTGGGTGATTTCCAGTAAAGGCAGTATTCCAAATTCAAATATGATGAACATGGTCACTCCTGAGGATATAGTCCATGAGAAGAAAAATGGTGATCTGCAAAAAAGTTTTTAGAACTATTAAAAACACTATGAGCACAGATTATATTTTATTAGAGACAATAGAATTATTAGGATTAAATTAGTTTACATTTTTAGATCATGTTATGGTGATGATATTAAGATAGTGCAATCAGATGTTGTTGTGTTACAAATTATTAACAAATGCTGTGTTTGCTGCATGATCTAGGTCTGCTCGCTCACCATAAAGTTTATCCACTTAAGATTGATTTGTTTAGTGATCAGGTTTTTTTCTATATTATAAATGGAAGAATGTCAGGCCACAAACCAGTTTAGGATATTGATGTGACACTTTCTATGAAAAGTAATATCACTTATCTCTACTATAATACAAGTAGACCAGGTACCTATTTTTCGCTCTTGGCCTGGTCTGTATATATAAAGCCGCCATTCCAATGAAAACAATTACTGTTATTGTAATCGGAGGTGATATTGAAGCAATGAGCAGGGAAACAGGTAGAATAATGTAGGGCAAAATTGCATCCATGTCGACTTTCTTAGCCGAAGACTTGTTTGGTCCATATGGCCAGATATCTTGAACAGTTAGCGTATTGGTCACCATCTTCGTGGGGCTTTCAACATAAAATTATTTGGTCCTATCGCAAAAATCCTCTATCTACGGTCCTATCGCAATAATTTTTTTTTTTATTTTTAATATGATATTCCTTTTCTTCTTCTTTTAGCTTTGGCCAAGCTTTGGCTCTGCATCTGGTTTGATTTGATGGAATTCTGGCAATCGCACTTCCTTTGTAGTCCGTCGTCGCTTGGTTTCAAAACAATTTTATTTTGATTGTTTTCATGTTTTGCGTAGTTTGATCAGTGACATGTCAGTGACATTGACAGAGCATTGACATATATATACGTGTAGTCCAGTAACCACTTCAACCTCGGATGAAGTATTTTCGAATACGTTTTCAAAGAGAATACAATACTGACGAGGTACGTTTTTTTCAAACTTCGTTGCTTTATTTCTTAATGTTGGACTACTACTCACTAAATGGCATTAAACAGAATTTGTTTTTAATCGGACTTAGATGTCACAGATGCAAATTCGAAACTTTTCATTAGTTTTTCGTTCACTATTTGTTTAGCTACTCCTTGGCTACTCCTCGCTAGATGACACTTCAGTTTCAGTTTCTTTATTCTCAAACAAATAAATTTGTGTCGGAATGTTTACAAATAATAAAAAGTACAAATACAGTCAATTAAAAAATCAAATTAAACGTAAAAATAAATGAAATGTCACATAGAAATTAATAATAATACATTACCTAATACACAGTAATAATAACACATATAAATTAAAATAAAAAAATACATTTAAACATATTAGGTACATACACTCTTTGGTAAAAATAAAAATAATATCTAAAATAAATTACCTACTTATATCGAAACCCTTACTGTCTAGGGCAGATGTGTTTGTTTTTGTCATTATAATAATCATCGACAGAGTAATAGCACTTCTCCAGTAAGAACTGCTTATTTTTTTTTCCAAACTTAACAGGACAGTATATTGATTTAAAGATAACTGGTAGTTTGTTATAGAGTTTTACTGCTTGATAGCGAACACAGTGTCTAACTACCTTCAACCTCGCAAAAAGGTCACTTTTTATATCTTTTCTCCTTGTTTTCTCTCTGATTATCTTCTAAACTTTCGTATTTATGGAGATGCTTTACAAAGTTTGTCAAGGTGACTAAAATGTATAGACATGGCACGGTTAGGATGCCTAGCCTAACAAAATGTTCCTGGCATGAATCTGTTTGTTGTATGCGTACCATGGTTCTAATTACTCGTTTTTGGATAATGAACGCAGCATTCGTGTTATAAGCACAGCTGTTTCCCCAGAACATTATACTGTAGCGAAGTTTAGACTACTAACGAAAAATAGACGAGTCTTAGCTGTGCAATAGTAACCTCATCCCCCAGACTCCTAATAGCATAGCAGCTGATTCAAATGGACATCTAGGAACAATGATAAAATAATTCTTAATTATAATGACATTAAAATTGAATCAACCAATGTAGTTAAATTTTTTGGTATAAATATTGACAATCTATTGAATTGGAAAAATGAATTGCGCACAATTGAAAGCACCATAAGTTCCGCATGCAGCATGCGGACCTTATGGTGCTTTCAATTGTGCGCAATATCATACCATTTGTCTTATGTCAATTTAAAATTAAATTATTCGTAGAAAACCACTCGTCAAAACTTCTTATCACAACATTTAACTTAACTGTAAGTTCTGCTAGAGAGCCTGCCGAGATAATAGAATTTGTGTCATCCGCAAATAAAACTAGTTTGACGTCAGGATGATAGTTTTGCGTGTAATAAATTAAGTCGTTAGTAAATATTATAAATAGAATAGGTCCTAAATGGATCCCTGCGGGACACCCCTTATGATTTTTGTTAAGTTAGATTTAAAAACAACTTCTTTCTTTTCTACTATCTTTTTGGTTTCAACATACTGTTGTCGATTACTCAAATAAGATTTAAACAATGAATATGATTTACCTCTTATCCCGTAGTGTTCTAGTTTATGCAGCAAAATGTTGTGATCAATTGTATAAAAGGCTGAGCTTAAGTCTAGAAACAAACCTAATACCCTACTTTTATCATTTAGTAATCCAACGACGTCGTCTAGTAGCGTATTAATTGCACCAACAGACATTGCATTTCTAGACGATCCATAAATTCATCAAAATTCTTAAGATCTGGAATCCTGTAACAACAACAGATGAAGGTGTTTGTCTCAACATCTCGTACACCACAAATTTCAAACACATCTACCTTGTACAGTTTTTTTGCATCAATCTGTATTATACAAACTTAAAATAAGAGAGCCCCCCCTTTTCTTGTTCGCGCGAACATTATGGGCTGAAAGCTTGTAATTAACAATATGAAACATATTTATTGAGTTTTTTGTAAGGAAGGACTTATACATACTCGTACATAGTCAAAAATACTGCTGCTAGAGTTTACATAAGATTCAATTTCATCCCTTTTATTAGTGACACCGCATAGGTTTTGGTGGTAAAGCTTAATTACTTTTTGTGTCTTAACATTTACTGTTACTTTATTATCTTCAATATCTCCACAATTAGTTTCGTCTACATGATCTGAAAAACCTCTAAATTTGAGATTGTCGTCTTTTCTGTACAGTCCCAAGTTATTTTATTATTATCTATATAATTTAAAATGATTTTATGAAATTCTTTTCGTGTTAGTACGCTTTTTATTGCTCCTAAATTAATAATATCAATTGAGTTATCATAATGTGAATAATTGTGTAAAAAAGAATTTATACTATATAATGTATCATTTATAAGAGGTGTTACATGTGAATGACCTATTTGGTAAGATAAGTTTGTGAATACTAGTTTGATGTTCCTTTTTTTTAACGTTTCATGTAAACATGTGTAACATCATCCAGATACAACTTGGCCTGACTTACCTTCATCGCAGCCAATACCATGGCGTGAATAGAGTTACCCCTCAGGATTCTGCAGGTCTCCTCCAGGCATGATATTTTATCTATCAGCTCTTGTGAATACTTTTCCAAGTTTTTTAAGTTTGAGTCCGAATCTTCTCTATATTTTTCATGTTTCCTCTGATAACCACTCAACCAATTTGTATTATCTAAGCGTCACAAAAATAGTTTTTCACTGGTCACAAATGAGTATCAGTCACAATATGGTCACTTCAGATTTAACTACTCAAAAGACTTTTCAGACGTGGAGCAAACAATCATAGATGTTGCTTCAACGAACGCCGCGCGGGGAGTGACCACTACAAATATCGTAACGCAATTTACTTGCCCTTTTGTAGAAAAAAACTAATTATTCAAATTACTCAGTATTTAGTCTGTTTTTTAAGTTTTTCGTGACAAATAACCTACTTATCCATCGGGAATTAAATTTTTATGGGACCGCCTCGGAATCATTTTCCATACAAATGAGAAAGAATTTTCGATCGATTTCAAATAAATCGATGAAAATATATGAAAAAAACATACAGCCGAACAAAGAACCTCTCTCCTCTTTTATTTTACGTCGGTTAAAAAGAAAATAATGATAAGTACTCAGAAATAACGATGTTGGTCATTTCTACGCGCGCGCGCCCAGTTCCTGCGCACGGTGCCACTGCTCTCCAACCTCTCCCCTATTTACGGCACTTTAGGCAGACATAATAGTTATAAAGATAGATATGTACCTACCTAATACTATGCATACCTACATTCACTTAAACTCGGAACAAAAACCTACATATCACTTGCCCCCATTACTGGAATCGAACCCACAACACAACGTTCTGCGTTACAGGCTGCAAAGGGTTCGGGAACGAAATTACACTCATTGACAAGAGGAACGCAAAAATAAGGTAGAACGACCCACAATATTTTCTTGTTCCTAAGTCTGTGATTTTTCGCAATGTTAAACGATACCGACAGACTAGAGAATACCTCTATATACTATCGGCCTTATGCATAATGATTTAGCGGCCCACTAGAGGCTGATTAGAGCATTGTTATCAAAAAACGTTATTCATAATGCAATCGTTTGCGGCAAGTTAGCAGTTGGTTAGCAAACCCAGATCCCTTCTTTACGTGAGCTAGAGCGAGTTTAGCGACTGTTAATATTGCCGAATTCAAACACTTGTATGTTTAGTTGTGTTGTTTTTTACCCTTGAGTATAACTGAATATAAATTTATCTACTAAAATAATAAATATTATTGCATTTACAAATTTTTAGTAACTTCTGACCGCGGCTTCGCGAGCGCCACGATCTTTACATGTGCGAAATTCCACCCGATCACTACAGTTTTGGCGTTGTCTTCGGCCAAACATTTTCACAAAGACACGGCACAACGATACAAACTTTCGCCTACATAATATTAGTAGGCACATTAATTTATTTTTTTATATTTTATGTATTATTTTTAGGGTTTCTAACCCGACGGGTGAAACGGTACTCTATTACTAAGCCTCCGCTGTCTGTCTGTCCGACTGAATCACTGTGTCTGAATCACTATCACAGGTTTAGCAGTGAGTTAATTAAAATGTTCGCTAAGGTAAGCCAACGATTACTATCTTTTTTTATTCATAATAGGCTGCTAAACTGTCGCTTTCTAAAATAAGTAAGCATAGACCACAGAAATATAGGAAATCTATGCTCCAAATGCAAATCATAGACAGGCAAACCTCATTGGTATATTACACGTTCAATAATATCGGCTTGTCACGATAATATTGACAGTATAATAAGCCGTATCGCAGTATCGTGATATTATCTAGAAATCTTGCGTTCCGCGATATGATAAGCGATAATATTGAAAATGTACGCGCCTCGCGATATTTGTCTGTCAATACTAACTAGCAGCGTTCTTTTTGGTCTGTTTTGGACTTTTTTATAGCTATGCGTACCTTTAGCGGACCGTAAATCTACGGATTTCTTCGGACCAAAACGCTTCTCGACTGTATATCACTTTATTTATGCATAGTTTGCACTGTAGTAGCAGAGAATATTATAATAATACTAACTTAGTAGCTACAGTGAGATATATGCCGTCGTATTTTAGTTAGTTCCTCAAAGAAAGATAGATTAACTCTGTATTTTACCTATTGTAAATATTTTTGTATGGTTCAGCTATAGAATCTAATCATGCCACAAGCATTCGTTTCAAGTTACCACGACTTAATTTCTCAAACGGTGTGCTGTTTCGGTTCGGAGCCAGTGGCGGCGTAGCGTGGGTTAGTAAATGGGGCGGATTTCTACCCACTTTTTATGATCTGTCAATACTAACTAGCAGCGTTGCCGGTGCGGATCTTTTTAGTCTGTTTTGGACTTTTTTATACCTATGCGTACCTTTAGCGGACCGTAAATCTACGGATTTCTTCGGACCAAAACGCTTATCGACTGTATATCACTTTATTTATGCATAGTTTGCACTGTAGTACCAGAGAATATTATAATAATACTAACTTAGTAGCTACAGTGAGATATATGCCGTCGTATTTTAGTTAGGTCCTCAAAGAAAGATAGATTAACTCTGTATTTTACCTATTGTAAATATTTTTGTATGGTTCAGCTATAGAATCTAATCATGCCACAAGCATTCGTTTCAAGTTACCACGACTTAATTTCTCGAACGGTGTGCTGTTTCGGTTCGGAGCCAGTGGCGGCGTAGCGTGGGTTAGTAAATGGGGCGGATTTCTACCCACTTTTTATGATCTGGCTGTGCTTGTGAGCTTTCGTTGTCATCACTTCGGGTTTGGGGAAGTGCAAGAAGTGCCAGCATGGCACCCCTCGGAACTTGGTACCCGAGGCGGAATCGCGCGGGTCTTATTTATACTAGTTTTTTTGTAATCGTTTAGACGTAACCGCGTGGTTAGTCAAGCCAGGATACAAACCACGCGATTTGAATTCGCGCGATTCCCGCGTATCTAAACGGGCCCTAAGATCGTAGACTGAACATAGTAGTAAGCATAAATCCTCCATCTACGCCTAAGATCAAGCAGCCTACTTATACATACTATACTACCTCTTTGGCAGAACCGATGATATTATTTTGAAGTTTATGACACTTCATACTGACACTGGCAGAGTCCTAGCGAAAGAAAAGCAAGCGGCATCATTAAAAAAGAAGTTGAATTATTTATTTGGAGTGGAATAACTTGGCGGTAAATTGGAATGGAAATAATAACAAACAGCTGATTGATTTCGGCCATTTTTTCACACTCTAGAACACGTAGCAGAAGCTGCTAACTAGCCGCAAACGTTTGCAAACTATTATGAATAATGTTTTTTGTTAACAAAACACTAGTGAGCCTTTAGTGGTTAGCGATGTAAGCAATCATTGGCTTATCTTAGCGAACAGTTTAAGTAAGTCATGTTGTAGTTATTATTGTAACCCATTATTACCGACAATAAACTATTGATATGCACAAGAAAATTCAACGATTCGTTTCCCTGTGGTTTTTCTTCTGAATGTTTATAGAGGTTCGATGGGCCGCAACGACCTCACTGACCGCGGCGCTGGTAGGGCTGAAACAAGACCGGGTCATTGAAATAATTACCTATTATATCGCTTTATAGTTCCTAGCTTCTGAAGATTCTACCCGCCTTTGTGAGCAAAGCAAAGGAAAAGGTAGGATATTGTGTTGGTCACACACGTCCTCATGGAAGAAAGGAATACATATAGGTATCTCTCTAGAGTAAAACTAGTTGCCATCAAACTATTATAATATTGTAAATGCGAAAGTGTGTTTGTTTGTTTGTCCTTCCTTCATGCCCTAACTAAGCAACCAATCGACTTGATTTTTGGCATAGTTACCTAGTTGAAAAGTTGGAGAGTAACATAGGCTACTTTCGTCCTGGTAAAACATCAAATTCCCATGGGAGATTTAGGGAATGAACACCTTTTTATCCCCCTAGAAATGTGAAATTCGAATTTAACGCGGGTGAAACCGCGGGGAACAGCTAGTATCAAATGAAAATTGGTTCCGACATGTCGCGTCCGCGCGTCCGTGCGTAGACCCCCGTAGACCCCTAGAATCATTGCAGTGCCGCATGCTATTTGCACGCAGCAT
Source organism: Eupithecia insigniata (assembly GCA_947859395.1). NCBI lineage: Eukaryota > Metazoa > Arthropoda > Insecta > Lepidoptera > Geometridae > Eupithecia > Eupithecia insigniata. The sequence goes on along the minus strand of OX402001.1, from coordinate 9,078,261 downwards.
AATGCTGAATCTACTCCCTATTGTTAATTTTTCTCGTTTAGGTTAAGTTTAAAGGCCATAACAGACTTATGAATTTTATATTTTTTTTGGATTTCGTGCCTCAAAAGGATTATGGAACCCTAAAAAGGATCACTTTGTTGGCTGTCTGTCCGTCTGTCCGTGGGAGTCCAACTCGTACTTGAAGTTTTTATTTTATTTATGGACAGTTTTGTTTCATTCTTTATTTATTAAGGGAGTTTCAGTCATTGGTATGACAAGTCCTAAGTCAGTCTCGTAAACTACAACTGCAAGTCAAACAAACAACTCAACTTCACCGTCAACCACAACAAACTAATACTGCAAGTCTCGTCTATTCACATGCCGAGGCATGAAAAAAGCTACAGGAAGTCCGTCAATTGTAACCGTTAGCACCAAAACAATAAGAAGAGTTAAGGCAGCTGGTCTAGGGGCATACTTGCCGACCATAGGCCCATTGCTCACCACAGGTAACCGAGGAGCTCGGTTCAGCTTTGCTTGTTCGCATCTTGGATGGGAATCGTCATGATTGGGGAGAAGTACTCTTTACTAATAATGACTCCAGATTCTGTCAGAAGGCAGTTGATGGAAGGACCAAAGTATGGAGACGATCCGGAGAAAGATACGCTCAGTGTAATATTATTGGAAGAGAGCCTGAGAGTAGAGAGATTTGCTTCCATTTTTTGCGTTCCGCTTTTGTTCATGAGTGTATTTTGTTGTCAGGGCTTATTTTGTCTTCACAATGAATACTGCTGTGCTGGCTGGCCTAGCACCTATTCTGCAGGCACCGACGCCAGCATAGGTACCTAACCTACATACATGCGCATTACTTATCAATAGCATGCGCGCGCAAGATTACCAGCTCTGTTTTGTACCGCGGCCGTCGCGTAGCCGACCAACAAACCGACGACCACAGTATTGATCGCGGCTCCGCCGAGGAAAGGCGTTTGATATGCTACTATGCAAAAAATATACAAGCGCGATTTAGCATTGTCAATTCCCTCGCTTTTCCAACTAATTAGTATTGTTTTATAGTCCCGTAATGGAATTGTGAGGTGTTTGTGGATAGATCGAGGCTGGCGACGACATGTCGAAGGTGAGCAACGCCATAGGCTAGTAATAGTTCTAGGTTTGTAGGCAGTTGCGAAAATCACTGTCAAGGACGTTAGCGATTTTCTTCAATTAAGAAAATGAAATATCGAACCTTTTGTTGTAACATTCACATAATGGTGCCTTCTCAACCCAGTCCTGCAAGGTAGGTCAGTCAGGCTTTGTTGTAACTGACTAGACGTGGAAGCCTATTGATTTTACTTCGACAATGTAGGTATGTAGTTAGTAGTTTCCTGTCAGTTAGGAAATTGAAAACTTAAACCGCAAATCGCATCCTTATTCGTCCCTACCTATTGCGTTACTTCCAAATAAGTAGGTAAAATATTATCAATTAGGTATCATCCTACAATGCTGGGTGCTCTACCATCGATGCTCTTCTGTGACTCAAGCACATTACGCAGGAAGCCGTTGCACAAGGGGAACTTGCCTTGACGTGTTTTCACAACTGCCAGAATAAACTTAATTGGATTTGTCCATACCGTTTTACTTAATTCTTCAAGGCCCTACGCCCTAGTATGTAATACATGTAATTTCATCTATGGAAATATTAGATTCTACTGTTCGAACACATAGTTATTAATTGATAGGTACCTACTACTATAATAAACAGAAAGAAATTATAACAAATGGAGGTTCAGAGGACTCATAACAGTCTGGGTATATAATTATAATCTCACTTTGAATAAATCAGAATCAGAATCAATATCTTAAAAGAAACAAGGTGGTATAAATGAAGAGAGAAAACAAATAATAAGAATTGATAGGAAAATATACACGGTGACGACATCGCAACAAAAATAGGCCTTTTATATAAAACTAACACATTAATTAAAAACAATTGTTTGCAAATTGATAGACTGACTTTTAACGAAGTCCAGACAACCAGCAATTTGTTTTATGAAAAGTCATGTACCTACATTACTTTTCATGACTGAGGAAACAATTGTTTTTTAATTATTAGTGATTACAATTTATGTAATATGTAGGTAGTGTATTGTATTATATATATCAGTCATCTAGTACCCATAACACAAGCTTGGCTTAGCTTGGGGCTAGATGATGCTGTGTGGATTGTCCAGCATTTCTTTTGTATTATTCAGGTATTAGGTATTCTTTTCAGCATTAATACAAGTTTTCCTAGGATTAGGGTGATTTACTTTCTAACATAGCATAACATAATTGGACAATTAGCAGCTTCGTCCGTTAATTTTGACGATCATTGTATGAAAAGTTCAGCGAAAAAACTGATTAAAGTCTTCTTGAAGTAAACATACCTTCTTGCTTTTCCTAAAAATTGTTGATCGGAATAAACAATAGAAATGCCAAATAACATATTTATTTCGATTTCTATGGAGTTTACGGATTACGGATGGGTCTACGCGTTTCGTAGCACTTATTTTTATTTGAACACTAATAAAGATAAGTATTGCATTATTCATCAGGGACGTTTCTGAAGTACCCATAGCAATCATTATGATGTGAATGGATGTAATTTATGGTGCATGACAAGACAATCCTGTTGGTTTTGTACATTTGTACATTTAGTAGCTACATAATAGATATAGCCTGTCGGCTACGATTTTAATAAACATCCTTCGTGAGGTACTTTCTTTACAATTATAAAATTGACTATACCTAACACAAAAAAATACCAACAAAGGTAACCTACACCTTACCTAGTATTATTGTTCAAAGATCAAACTGTAGGTACCTAGTTTGTAACTTCTTTGGCTACTAAACTGCTACAGGGATCAGGGTTGGCACTTACGTCAGCGCTCAATATCATCGGGTTATTGACATCAAGTCACGGAGTTTTTGTCCCGTACACTGCCACCCACTTTGCTTTCAGGTTTCAAACGTGGAAATAAAATGGTCAGTATACAGTAACCGTCTGATTCCTAAATAATGTTATTTGATGTATTTTACAAAAACTAATAACCTAATTCATTCATATGGCTGAATGTAACATACATTATTATGGCGTGTTTTAAAAAACGATAAACCGACTTCAAATTTCCTTACTTTTGCACTTATTTTAAGTTTTGCGGGATAAATACTAATCCGACCGATCCGATTTATGGGACCCCTCCGGGATTTTCTATACAATAGTGTAAGGATTTTCAAAATCGGTCCATAAATGGTGGAGACATAGCGTAACATACATAAAAAAATAAGATACAGACGAATTGATAACCTCCTCTTTTTGAAGTTATTGTTAAAAAAGGTCGTGGTGCCCTATTTTTGTATGAGATTTGCGTAGTTCTCTGTCCGCACGATAGATGCACTGTACCAAATCCTATAGAAAAAGAAGACGTCACGATCACGTCTCGTTCCTAACGTCAAAATCTCGTTACTAAAACTCTTATTTATTTATTGCATACATGTCCAAAATAAGATGTTACAATATTTGGTGGTATCAACATGAGCCCTGTAAGGGCGTTGCAACATTCAGAGTTCTTAAATATAAAATCAATGTTTACAATAATCATTTAATCCACTTATATGTGATAATAATAGTAATATTCCTATTTACAGGTTTTGTCACAAATAAATTCGTTCACTCGTTCGTATAAGAGACTACCTGTAGTTTATTTTCTATATTTACGGAAGAGAAATAATCATCGGTTACTAATTAGCGAAGATATCGAGTAACAAACATCTTTATCCATCCAAAGGTTGCTTGGAAGAAATCGCTTCTAAGCGATTAGGCCGCCCATTGTACTTGTTAGTGTTAATGTCTATGTTTTTTATTTAACTTTGTGATGTACAATAGCAAGTATAATAGTTTTGTATTGTATAAATTGTATATTATATAAAAAATGCCGATTGAGAGCCTTCTTCGTTTTTGAAGTCTGTTGAAAACTGACCACTGGTGCAGTTGCTAACTGTACAGATACAGATAAGTTGCCTGATCTGTAAAAATCCAAGAGAAACGTGCAGAGATGATTATGATGGGCAATAAGGCGAACTGTAGATATTTTTTACTCTCGTATAAATAATTGTTACAGAGAATTGAGCTTTGCGCGCCGGTTTCCGGATATGTACAGAGTATAAAGATGTGCAATTTTTATAAGTTTAATTTTTCCTTGACGCATATTCCTATCTGGCAGGTACCTGTCTGTAACCGTAGTAGGTGGATTATTATTACCCGTACCCTAGGTAGGTATAAATAATCTATGAAAGTAAAACTCTGTTCTTAATGTACGTACTCTGCATTTTTTTTTATTTTTAGCGATTAAAATGTATATGATGGCCATAAATCAAGTTGTGGCAGGCTATTAAGTGCTATATATTATTCAAATATCTATCTAACACTAACCTTTACACACTGTTAAACCAAAACATTAGATAGTATATAACATATAGAGTATACACATTGAAATAAAATAAAAAAATGTTTTATTTCTTGTTTTTTTAGACTAGCTGCGCCCCGTATCGAGTTTTGAGCGAATTGAACAAAGGAATAAAATCTTTGAATAACTTTAATCCCTGTTTAAGAAGTGTTTTTCGAAAAAATTAAAAATATGTGATTAATTATTTAGTCGGTCCATCGAGTGGGAGATCTTACCACACTCCGTTTCGCATTGCATCGCGGTCGCCACTCGAGAACCTTTACTCCCGAACGCTGTGTACGTGGCCTTAATTAGTACAGAAACTTTTAAAATTGAAGACATTCCATAAAAAAATGTCTGACCTACAGTGCTGGCGCCAGGAGGTAATCTCAATACCGTACCAGTTGTAATTTCTGGTTCTCGGACCGGCATGTTTATCAAGGTTTGCTAGTTTTTGTCGATACTCTATAGGGGAGGTCAGCTCAAAGCGGACACCTTAAGCTTGACTGTCGAAATAGATGACAAAACGAATTAAATCTTGTAGACCAATGGACAGAGAAGTAATTGTATTTTCATAACATGCTTGTTAAATTCTTAAATATACACCTATGTTATTAGAAACGCAAATTGGGAAAACTTAAAAAAACCGCTTTGCCCGGGGGTGGTTGGGCAAAGCCTTCATTCTGTAGCGTCAGATGATTTGAGCATCGGTGACGTCATAGATATTAGTATTCTATTTGTGCTCTATTATAATTAGTATTCTAGCGTTTTAGAGTGAAATTGAGAATGCATTTTTTTAAGTTAAATTTTTCCTTCGTTTAATTTTTTTTGCAGAAATATCATCTGTGTTTAAACATCTCTGAGTAGTTTCTCAAAATAATTCATAATGCCTATTGGTGGATGAACAGGTAAATCGAGTAACGTATAAGAAACATAAAGCCGGCATTATTTGAAGTTAGTTGAAAATTACTCGTGCCCTACGTAAACCATGTATCTATGAAAAAACTTATATTCTGTTAATCTGTGCAACGATTTTTTTCCGTAGTACCATGATCGCGTTGAAGTCGTTTGTATGAAAAAACTAGGCATATTATACAACTATACAATTAGCTTCCTTGATTTTGTGATTTAATGTTTTTGTAATTTTCTTTGTAACCTAGCTTCTCCTTATGTGGACTTCATTGGATTCTTAATAGTCAAATATTCGTCATAATCCATATAATTTGAGGGTATTTGGCGACAGGTCCCAAAGAAAAATAAAAGGATCGTGGGCCGTAGGTAGACCACAATGTACATACCTACCTACTCATTAATTATTTTGGCAATCCAACTATCCTCGTCACGTTCTTTAATAAGTACTTCTCGAATCCCCTTCTGTTTTACGAAATACAAATAAATTCGAATACTTTTTTTTAAGCGACCTAAAAATGCTACTTATTAAAAAAATTGTGGATGTAGTCTAATAAAGTTAACTGCAAAAATTACCACGCACTCGTTATCTGCACATCGTACGATATTTATTGATTATGTAAGTATGTACTTATTTATTAGTTTAGTTAGTCTGTAGTGATATGCGTCTCTTGCTACTGAGTTACCCGATTTTTGTAATTTTATGTTAAAAAGTCTAATAACTACATATACCTAATTGATTTTGTATGATGATTACTGATTAGCAATCTCTGGAATTAGGTATTCTGGCATAAACTAGCTTTAGTTACCTTTTAAACGAGTAGGAACCATAATATCTGCTATAGGCCGCGAGGTGACCGCTAGCCAATGGCGCCGAGAAATTGTATTTGTTCTGTGAACACAACAATTTTGTTCTGTGGCAGTAAACACTCGGTCGGTTCAGGTAGGTATAAGTTGCACATTCAACGATGCTAAACGTTGCACGACGTGTAATCATCAATAATGTATAACGCATAGTAACCTCAGTGTTCTTATAAATGCCTTAGTGATAAACAAACTGTGAAAGCCGGCACTTGTGAATTTTGTGGGTGGTGATATCGTTTCGTATGTTTGGATTGCTTGCTACAACATTTTGCGGAGCGGAAAGTAGGTAAGTATTTTTTTTTTATTTCCTGCGTGTTAAATTATTTATAGTTCCCAGTTGATAGCTGACGAAACAATTCAGTTTAGCCAATAAGTTTTAACGTAAATAAGTGTAAACAAAGACGACAGAAAAATAATTATGTATTAGGAATAATGTCTTGATCTATATATATAACTATTATATATCGTAGCATAGGTTGGATATTTTAGGATTCAACGGAATCAATACAAACAAAGTGTACGTGACGTGTCCTACCCTAACCTTTAATTAACTTGAATTATATGATTTAGAATGTTGGTTCACAATTCTCATGAACATGCAGGTAGGTAACGTTTTTCATTCCTAGCCTATGTAATATTATATTCTGTGTTAATTTCTTATACCTCCTAGGTCATTGAATAACCTAGAAATATACTTAGTAATATGTCTTTACTAACGGCCTAGGTATATTGTTTTCAGGTTATAAGTATTTTGTGCCCAGTAGGTAATTACAAACCGGGGCATGGGTGTTTATCAAACAATCAAGTGGTTCTAATTACTAGGCATTTAGGTTCAACGGTCCGAAATCAAGGCATAATGGTTCGAAATGTTCAAATTTTAGTTTTCCTTTCAATCTATTCCAAGAAGTAGTAACTGCGAGTCAATATAGGTAAGGTACCTACGTATAATATTATATGTCTTTATTATATGTCTCTAATTTATTTATCATTGGCCCTGATATTCAACATCACGATGTCGACATTAAAGTTGTATAGCTAGGTTGTCATCTAATATTACAAAAGTAGGTTAGCAATTTCGCTTAGCTACTAAGAACCAACATGGTAAACAAGAAAAACTTCGGGATGTCTCTTCTATACAATATGTCATTGTGGTGGTCCAGCCGTTGAGTCTTATCAATTATTCCTAAGTAGAATTTACTGTTTACTTCAGATTTGTTACAAGTGATTCGGAGTTACTTATACTTGGTACATAAGGAACTGAACACTACTGTTCAGTTTATTTCATCAACATAATGTGAATTCTATTCGATCAGTTGGTTGGTTTGCAATTCGGAACCAGTTTAAGGACTTGTTTGGAATATGTTTTTAAAACTATAAAATAAGATGTCCTTGTAGATAACCTTTTAAACGAAAATAAAAAGAAATAACGTATGAAGATACGATACGGAAGTTAAATTCAACGCTCGGTAAAGAGGAAGGTATTTTCATTGCGCTAATTATCCACATTGTTTTAAAAAAACATTAGACATACCTGAATATTACGTATTTTTTTCCTTCTAATGAAATGAAGTAATAAATATTACATAAACATCAAGCAGGTTAGTTCCTTGGAATTCAGAAAATGGATCTATTGTTACGAATTTTGTTCTTAAAAAGATCTAATACGAAAATATAGGCTGTAGGTGCTTATGCCAAAATTTCCTGAAGATCAGTCATGCATACATATTGTACGTTTACAGAATATTCATATTCTACCACATTTTATACGTTTGTTGCACATAAATTGGTTTAAAACGATAAATTATCAGAATAGCGATTTTTTAGGATACGAGTAGTCAAATAAAACACGGAAACCTGCTGAAATAGACAATGAAATTAAATATTGAATGAAACTATGATACTTCCTACAGCAACATAGTAAGGTCAGATACAATTACGCAGATTATCCAAATCGTATTTTTTATTAATCAAATCACGCATATTGTTTTTCTAGGCCGTGAGACTAAATTGGTGCTAGTTTGGACCAGACCCAAGAACATAATTTAAAGCTGTAAAACAATGACGACGTCCCGTCTTACAAGGGAAAATGTTGTTGGGAACGCCCAACAAGAACTAAGAAGAGTAGAACACTACTGAGTCAGTTTTGAGACCCTAAATAAGCATGGCGTGTTCTTCTACGGATAACAGATATTTTCGAGAATGATTAGATCAATCAAGTGCCCTATAAAAATATAAGCTTTGTAATAATTTCACCGTTTTTTTTACGTTTTCATTTAAAAAATCTATAAATAAATCAAGTGTAACGGTCAAGGCGTCGCATAATAAGGAAAAAATGCTGGACATATATGGAAACACTTACTTCCAAGACAGGTTTCTATAGCGCATGAGTGGTTTTTAAAACACGTATTGGGAAATTGAGACAGTTTATGGGTTCACCTGATTTCAGGATCGCTTATTTGGTGATTATTGGATTTAATTAAGCGAACTGGAGTGTCGGTGACCTTATGTACTGTCTTAAATCTGATATAATACTCCCAACTAGTTGGGAAAGAAACTCCCAAAATACTAAGGATACCAAATACGCTTATGTTGTAGCGCCCCAACGGGGTTCATGTCATGATCTCAGTATTCATCATCATCATCATCATCATCAGCATATACACGTCCACTGCTGGACATAGGCCTCCCCCGTACGACGCCAGAAATAGCGGTCCTGAGCCGCCTCCATCCATCGACTCCCTGCGACCGCTACGATGTCGTCGGTCCATCCGAGTGGATGGTCTCTCATGTGGGGGATTTGCCATAATCACCACGCTTGGCAGGCGGATTGGTGATCGCAGTGTTGGTGTTTAAAAATACTCAGAAGGAAGCTGCTGCCCATCCTCTGGTAAGTTCCCTTAGTCGGCTCTTACGACATCCACGGGTTGAGTTGGATTACCATGGACAAAATAAACTATTACATACATATTTAAGAACTCGATGTAACACATCCTACTAATATTATAAACGTGAAAGTTTTTATGTATGTATCTATGGATTTATGGATATTTGTTACGCTTTCACGCAAAAACTACTGAACCGATTGGGCAGAAATTTGGTATGGGTATAGACCTGGAATAACATATAGGCTATTTTTTATCCCGATAAAACGCGGCCGAAGGCGCGGGCATCAGTATAAATAAATAAATAAATACCCTTACCCATAATGTGCAATTAAAATTCATAAATCCTATTTTAGTTGAGATTGAATGAGACCATGATTTTTCTCCTATGTTTTTAAAACATAAAAGACAGAAAACTACCGACTCAAAAAAAAAAAATTCTAAATAAAAATCCAATCGTGTCTAACGAAGCAAAAGTTCATGTTCGTTTAGACATGGAGATAGTCAAACAATTTCTAACTTATGTAAGAAGCATGTAAGAAGTGAGTTGGCATTATCAAGAACACGATAATGCTAAATACGTGACCACTTCTGTTTGTTTATGTATGGGTGAGATTTTTTATGGCAAAATAGGAAAATTACCTAGTGCGTATACGTCGAAAATCATTAAAATTAGGTGTTGAGCGCCTTAATGATAGGAGTAGCCTTAATGATAAGTTGATAACAAATGCTTCATGTGATCACTCGATCACTTTTTATCAACATTAGAATTTTTTTCAAAATTTGAGAAAATTATGTAAGCATACTGTTTATGAAAAACATGACCCCTTGCATCATAATCATCACAGAATCAGATCAGCACAGAAGTCCAAATTATTCTCCTTCTCTGGAAATAGAAATACATTAAATATATTATTAAGGACGAGAGTTATTGAATATTTTGGCTACCACCGGTTATTAGTTGGGTATTTTGTTTCAATACCGCTAGTATCAACTGGTACCCAATAACGTTATACTCTATACCTGTCCTGATTTCTACCCAATATAACCAATATACCTAACCGATTTGGTTAGAAATACCAAATACTTGTTGCAGCTACATAACTTTACGGGTGAACGGTCCGCTTGTACCTATGCGTAGATGATAGTTAGGTAAGTATAGGTATTAAAGCGTTGGGTAGTTATGGCTCACGGTCGGTTAGGCCCGATGCTCGTTTTGCGCAGTTATTCCCTAGCGGTATCCGGATTTTACAATAGCGTTAGATAATTTAGGACCATGCTAACAGGTACTGAGTTAGTTATTGAATACCGGACTCATCTCTACTGTATATGAGACGAGAACTCTCTAATTCCTTTATGTTAGGTAAGTATTTGTTTATTTAATTTTTGCTTACTATTTCCTGCATCAGTGTCCAACATTACATGACTTTTTAGTTTAGTGTCGAGAGGAACGAATCAAAGCATTTCCTTCTTCATGATAGATTGTCCATTGTAAAGCTTTGTTCACACGATCTGAAACTCTAGATAAAATCGCATCTTATAAGCCATATAACGGCTAGGTGCAGACTTTTTCAACATGCTAATTGGATGTTCTCACGACAGCGAAAGCTTTGCAAATGTTACCTTTAGTTTTTCTGTTTTAGGTATCTTCTTGCTTCCTTATTGCATTATTTTAGTTACTCCACTATAACGAATCTTGAATTATTATTTCGTGTATCATAAAAGTTATATACAATAGCTTTTGTAAATGAAACACCCATTTTGTGTAGACTATTTTGTGTTACAGCGATAACGCTGTAACACAAAATAGATAAAAAAAGTATATTAAAGACTTCTCTAAAGGTTTAGTTTAGTTCTAAACTCAGCCTTATATTTTTAATGGTTGTTTTATAATCGATAACTTTATATCTTTCTATTATTTGATGGTAATTTTCTTTGTAATTAATGTTTTCATTGTAAATACACTAATATTCAGACGACCGATGTGGCGCGGCGGGCGAAGGTCCGCCTGCGACGCAGAAGGTTGCGCGTTCGATTCTCGCTTTGGGACAAATGTGTGTTTCCGGTGTACTGGGTATTTTCTATGTATAATAAAAATTATCTATCCATGTAATATACCGTATTCAGTATATCAGTCATCTTGTACCCATAACACAAGCTCTGCTTAGTTTGGGGCTAGATGATGCTGTGTGAATTGTCCAGCATTATTTATTTATTTATAAATATAATTAATATATAAATATAATATTATTTAGGTATACAAAATATAATAAATATTCAGTAATATAAAAAAGGCCTGAGATTTTGTTAAAAAAATATTATATATGTAGGTACTTATTAAAATTCAGAAGGAATATGGTGGGTCTCACTTTATGTTCGTCTTACGTACATATATCTACATATAAAGGCCCTGTTATCCTACTAATATTATACATGTGAGAGTTTGTATGGATGCATGGATATTTGTTACTCTTTCACGTAAAAACTACTGAACCTATTAGGATAAAATTTTGTACCTATAGGTATAGCTTGGGACCTGGTTAACATAAAGGCTATTTTTTATCCCGATAAAACGTGGAAAAAGACGCTGGCAGCATCTAGTTAAACTAATATGATATCTCTGTAACCGCGGATTCGTAGAAGATTCAATTAGATCCATTAGCTACGTCCGATTTTATTAGATCATCATCACGTAAGGTCATACACACACATACATAATTTTATCTCTAGTAACACAGACTCATGCTGATGTTTACCACAAGAATTATGACCACAAAGCCAAGGAACATTTCAACAGAATAAATCCTAGGCTAGAGATCAAAGCAAGCAGCTGATCAGTATTGATAAATACAATTCTATGTATATTTATATTATCCTTTACTATTTGATGATTTGAAGTTTAAGTAATAGTTTTTACTTGATTTAATAAAATATCATCAATCAAGATAATTTTATGAATGCGAATGTTTCGATGGATGTTTGCATGTTTGTTAATCTTTTTACATCAAATTACTGAACGGATCGGTCTGAAATTTAGCACAGATGTAGTTCGAGGCATACGATAAAACATAGGCTGTTTTATCATATGCCTATTAGATAGATAGAAAATGCTATAAGCACACTTAACAAAACAATTTACAAACAATTTGATACAAAAAAATTGAGAATTGTCTAATTGCTCACGAGCGATCTATACCAGACAACCTTGTATATATTCTATCCCATGGGAATTCCCATGGGATAGAAATAGCCTTCATACGTTTTCATAGGAACAACTCGTTCGAAGCCGCGTGTAGAAACTAGAAAATAATAATATGTTGAGAAAGAGCTATTATTTTATTAGGAACTAGCTGCAGCCCGCGACTTTGTCCGCGTTTCATCGACATAAAAAATTGCCTATATGTTATTCCAGTTCCCTAACTATACCCATACCAAATTTCAGCCTAATTGGTTAAGTAGTTTTTACGTGAAAGAGTAACAAATTTACATACATCCATACAAACTTTCACATGTTTAATATTTGTAGGATCTATCACATGTTATCTGAATCTAATTCAAAGTCTTGATTTGACGATATGAAAGTCACAAAGTAGGTAGGTACATATAGGATTACATAGATAACTTGAATGAAAACACAGGTAAGTAGGTATCTCTAATCAGTAGGGCGTTTGTTAACCAGCACAGTTAAGCGATAACAATGCTCTTTACTAATAGTTAACGTGTTCAACTCGGGCAGTGAAGTTTCGAAACATGTGAATTGGGAGTCATTCTGTAAATTCAATTTTATTTGTTTGTACAAAATTGTTTTAGTGTTTTGGCAGTGGCTGAGAATGTAGGTAGGTGTTATTATCTTTACATTTTCTACGAAATTTAAATCCTATTATATCCTACAAATATTATAAATGTCAAAGGTCGTAAGGATGGATGTATGGATGGATATTTGTTACACTTTCACACAAAAACTACTGAACCGATAAGATTGAAATTTGGCATGGGTATATTTTGAGAACTGGATTAACATACAGGCTATTTTTTATCCCGATAAGACGCGGGCGAAGGCGCGAGCAGCAGCTAGTTAAGACTAAAAATTACATTGAGTTGAATGATAAGCTAAACTTTTATTTTTGCAACCACGTTTTTTTCAGACCTTCTTACGTTTACTTAGCCAAACAGGTAAGTCCTATCCTACTTATAAATAAAGGTGATAGTTTAATTTTGATTTTTGTGTTATTGCGAAGATTCATCGTGGTCAAAGACAACGCCAAAACAGCTGAATGATTCGGGCTGAAATTACATTACACACATAAAGATCTGAACCTGGAATAACATTATTATTATGTTATATACATATATTGTGAGAAGACGGAGTGTGGGAAGACCTCCCACTCGATGGACCGACGACATCGTAGCGGTCGCAGGGAGTCGTTGGATGGAGGCGGCCAGGACCGCTATTCTTGGCGTCGTTTGGGGAGGCCTATATTCAATGTGTGCGTTAGCCCAGCAGAAAAGTTTCTTCTAGAATGAAGTGAGTTCCACAAATAATTAGTGCGTTCTACGCTGTAAATGTGCGTCAAGTTAAAAAATTTGTGCATGTTCACGTTTTGGAATAAAACGCAAAATTCGTTTCCTGCTGGGGTAACGTTTTTCCAGCAGGAAGATTCTAAACGAATGACCCTAGACAAATTTGACTTATATGGGCAGATAGCTTATATTTGTGTATAAACGATGGTCTAAAAATAAAATTTGTGCGTCTTAAGGTTTTTGAGATATTCAATTTCCTGCTGGGGTAACGTTTTGCAAAAGCTTGTTTCTCGGAAACCATTGAATGTGCATCTACAAAACATACATACACCAGTAGCTTATGATTAGTGCTTATTTATGAAATAGTAAAATTTTCAAAAATATGTACAGTTTTTATGTAATCTTATTTTTCTTTGAAACCTTAAAAAAATTCTAGCTCTTTAATGGACAGACATAGAAGTTCATTGTAAACGGTGTTCGGTTCTTGCTGTTATTTTTTGTAACCATAAAAAGATTCAAGAAGATTTATACACGCGTTTTTGAATAATATCGATTAAGACGTAACTGATAAGGTCATAACTTTGACGTCAAAATACAAGAAACCTTTCAACCCAAGATTGTAGCTAATAAAAAAACCATTAGTGCGTTTCATGATAATTATATCCTGAAAATTTCAGATCTCTACGTCTCGTATTGAGCTATGTAGTTGTAAAGGAATGACTGAAATAAGAGTTACACTTCTTAATCACCCTTATTCTACCAGGTGATACGACCAAATTCGAATGACCACTAAAAAGCGACTGTTTCATACATATTGATGACCTTTTTAATTTTGCTACCGAGACGCATTGGGCCTTGGTACACTCGAGTACAAAAGATGGATAATTTTTGCCAACTACATATTTTAGGTCCAAGACAGTAGGTAAGTACCTACCTATCTTTTTAACGTACGAAGTAGGGTAAAGTTTTTCGAGGATTGTATTCCTACATAAGTGATTTTAATAGTTTGTATATATACATATATGTATAGTTTGTATATATTATACTGGTAGTATTATTTAGTAGAAGACTTTTAAGACATCAGCGGGCTGAGTTGTAGGGGTCAATTCTTAAGCCACGATTACCACGGCCTAATAATTTTAAGTACCTACTTCTAATGTTATGAGTGCCTAATATATGTTCCTAATATACCTATAAGCATAATATGCTATTTTAAAACATAATTTAATACCTTACAGGTAAAATGAGATCTGTGATTTGTAAACCATACCTGTTGACTAATTGATCTGTGATTTAAAGCTAATTAAAAATCTCGTCTTTAATTAATTTGTTTTCTTTATGATTTTTTGTTTATTGATAATAAGCTGTTCCCCGCGGTTTCACCCGCGTTAAATTCAAATTTATATATCTAGGGGGTAAACAAAAGTAGCCTATATAAATATAAATAAATAAAATAAAAATAAATAATGTTTAACAATCTACACAACATCATCTAGCCCCAAACTAAGCAGAGCTTTTGTTATGGGGTACTAGATGACTGATATACATAATACCATATATTACATAGATAGATACTTTTTACATACAAAGAAAATACCCAGAACAACCGAAATAAATATTTGCAGTTCGTAAAAACATTAGTCCCAAGGCGGGAATTGAACCCGCAACCTCCTGCGTCGCAGGCGGACCTTCACCCGCCGCGCCAGATCGTCGTCAACAACAATTACAATATGTTACTCTCTATCCATTCAACTAACTCTATGCCAATAATCAAGTCGATTGGTTGCTTAGTTAGGGCGTGAAGGAAGGACAAACAAAAGAACACTCGCATTTATAATATTAGTTAGGATGTTGATTCGAATCATTAACCCTAACTAATATTATAAAAGCGAAAATGTATTTGTTTAGGTATTTATTTGTTTGTTCGTCCTTCCTTACGCCCTAACTAAGCAACCAATCGACTTGATTTTTGGCATAGAGTTAACTGAAAGGATGGAGAGTATAACAAACAGACAAGTTACTTTTCAGCTGTTTGTTCTACTGTCTTTAGATATTATAGTCATAGGTATGTTATTTTTTATGTTATTTTTAATGTTTCATTCCTTATAAAATAGTTGGCAAAAATTATCCATATCTTTTGTACTCGAGTGTACAAGGCCCAATGCGTCTCGGTAGCAAAATTAAAAAGGTCATCAATATGTTTGAAACAGTCGCTTTTTAGTGGTCATTCGAATTTGGTCGTATCACCTGGTAGAATAAGGGTGATTAAGAAGTGTAACTCTTATTTCAGTCATTCCTTTACAACTAGCTCAATACGAGACGTAGAGAGCTGAAATTTTCAGGATATAATTATCATGAAACGCACTAATGGTTTTTTTATTACCTACAATCTTGGGTTGAAAGGTTTCTTGTATTTTGACGTCAAAGTTATGACCTTATCGCCTTACGTCTAAATCGATATTATTCAAAAACGCGTGTATGAATCTTCTTGAAACTTTTTATGGTTACAAAGAATAGCAGCAAAAACCGAACACCGTTTACAATGAACCTCTATGTCTGTCCATTAAAGAGCTAGAATTTTTTTAAGGTTTCAAAAAAAAACAAGATTACATAAAAACTGTACATATTTTTGAAAATTTTACTATTTCATAAATAAGCACTAATCATAAGCTACTAGTGTATGTATGTTTTGTAGATGCACATTCAATGGTTTCCGAGAAACAAGCTTTTGCAAAACGTTACCCCAGCAGGAAATTGAATATCTCGAAAACCTTAAGACACACAAATTTTATTTTTAGACCCTCGTTTATACACAAATATAAGCTATCTGCCCATATAAGTCAAATTTGTCTAGGGTCATTCGTTTAGAATCTTCCTGCTGGAAAAACGTTACCCCAGCAGGAACCGAATTTTGCGTTTTATTCCAAAACGTGAACATGCACAAATTTTTTAACTTGACGCACCTTTACAGCGTAGAACGCACTAATTATTTGTGTAACTCACTTCATTCTAGAAGAAACTTTTCTGCTGGGGTAACGCACACTATGTTCAACTGTGGACCTGTACGGGCTGATACATATATTACAAACAAACAAAAGTATTTATTTCCGAAAAATAGGACACCAATTATTAACTTACTTTCTATCGTTATGTACTATGTTATTTACAGACTTATGATCCTGTTATAAAAGTAAGTTCGAATCCTCGCTCTAAGAAAATCTTATATCTACGAGGGATTCCAACTTCGATTTATTTACAAGTTATTAGTGTTATTACCTATTGTTAACTTATCTTATGGTTATGATACACCTATGTTAAAAAGTTTTTAAATACCTAAAAATCAGCATAGATTGATCTTTATGTGCCTATGTAGCCTATATATATTATCTATGGGCTACTTTTTAATCAAAAAAGCGAGTGTAAAGCCTGCCACGGCTTCGCAAAGCTAGTATTTAATAAATGAAGTTATATTTTTGTTGTTTCTAAAAACTGGTGATACCAAGGTACCGAATACCGAGATCTAACGGTTTTGCTTTGCTCATTAGCTTTGTTAGGTGCTACAAAAATGTCTTTGTTCAGAAGTAGGAAAATGCTCTACTATACAGATAAATGTTTCTAGTAAATAATAAGGTAAATAATGATATGTGAATCTGCCGGAATCAGGCTTAGAAGCTCATGACAATACTGATTCATTTGATTTCTAGCATTCTCGGTATCTGTGCCCATTCGTGACTTTTTGCTCTGATACCGCTATCCGGGGCCTATTACTGCGCAAGCGACACCATTCGCCAATTTACGATCTAACGATGTCTCATTTTGCGGTTATCATAAGCGAAAACTCAAAGAAAATCTTTGAGAAAGAGAAAATAAGAGATATTACCAAATTTTTCGAAGCTACAAAGTTACCTTACAAATAATCAATGTTTTATGTGATGCAAATGTCTAATCTATTTTAGTCCTCGTTCACAAGTCCTTGAAAATATAACCAGTAACCTAAGGTATATAAATTCAAAGGCATTGGCAACACTCGGCTGTTGATGTTTAACAATAGTATGATGTGCATCGAAGGCACCATCCGTGACCGCTCTCTGAACCGTGGTGAAGTACATACATGAGGGGAGCAGTTGGGTCAGAACAACTTTAAAACGAGTTTATACAACAAAACAAAAAACATTAAACCAAACCATAATTTTTAATTGAATTAAATAGCTCTTTTTCTTTTCAGATTCCAGTGGACAAGAATGCCAAACTCAGAACGCTAGAGCTACGGGGACTCTACTCCAGCAGCCAAACAAAACTGAAAAGCACGGTGGAAACAGCAAGTTCTAGTGAAACCTTTCGAACAGACCCCGCTGAGAAAACGAATTCGGACACAAAATCGAAGAATGAATCAATTTTTAGCAAAACCTACGCTTCTCTAATACCGAAAATGAGCCTTAGCTTAGAAAAAGTAGTAGAGAAAAATACGAGAATCCTGGACTTGCGCGAGAAGTTGAACGAAATCACGAGAAAAAAGGACCACAGTGTAGATAAGCAAACCAAAGCTATTTTAAATGAAATCACACAACATAAAAGAGAAGATGAATCGGGCCCTTACAGTCTGTTATTCGATCTTCAATCGAATCCTTCTACGTCGATAAACCATAAAACAGATGCAGATCTCTGGAATAAATCGAAAGTGGATGAGACTGGGTTTGGGATGTCGGATGAGTGTCAAAGACCAATAAGTTACATCAATAAGAGTGCTGAAAGACTACCAAACGTCATCAATTTCGATGAAAAAGGGTTCCCGATGAAGGAGTTCGAATATTCGTGCGGAAACGAATTCAACATTCCAGTAAAAAAGATATTCAACACACATTCCCGATCTGATCTCTGCTTGCAGCTAAAGTCACACACATATGCTCACGCTGCTCGTGCTTTTGAATCGAATACAAGTCCAAATGATAATTCAGCTAGAGCCAATGAAGAAAACTCATTGGACGACAGTTTGGGTATTCTGACTCCAGACCAAATGGATGATATTTGTTATTTGGAAAGTGCGTTTTCGCCGACGGTCGAGGGACTACCAATATTCTGTGATACTAATGAATGTAAGATATCTCCTGATAACGGCGATACACCGTCGACGGATAAGACTGAAAGTAATTCGGCGGCATCGACAATACAAAATGATGGATTTGAAAGTATGAATGAAAAAAAATGTGAACTCGTCAGGCTTCGAGCTCCAATAATAAGTATAGATACGATTATGAAACAAGATGATGATAATGAAGAGATCATGAATTTACCTGACACTAATATAGCTGCTCCAAGACACGATATTGCAATTCACACTCAAGAACCTTTGATACATAACGATTCACCTTTAAAATACCTTACTGTTGATAAAGACCACTATGTTGAAAACTTGGAGGAAGATTTCATGCCATCCATACATAGCAGTATTTTAGAACCAATAAGTTCGATCGCAGAAAATAGTGCTAACATGGAAATACCTCTCGATTGCAAACATGAAAATGTGATAACAAATAGGATAGAACAAACACCATCACCAGAGGATTTGCCGCTCGACAACTCCGATATTCACGGGGAAATCAGTACCTATTCGCAATTCTCTGCATCAACCCTGCATGAATCTCAAACATACTCAGACAGTAAAAATGAGTATAATACTAAATCAATGGAGACCTCTAAAGTCTCTAATAGTTTTATAACAAGTATTACTAGCATTACAAGTTTGGATGGATATCAAGGTGATGGAGAAATGTCAAGACCCGTTAGTAGGGGAGCAGACCATTCGAGTAACCAAGAAGATGCCATCGACATGGATTGGCAAAACGTTCCCGTTACTAGAAGACCAGACCCTATGACAGACTCCGATTTCTTTACAGAAAGTGATGCAGATGGTTTGGATGACCACATGCAAAGAGGTGACAGAAGAGCACAAGTCATCGATGGTGCCTTATATGGTGGTAAGAATGGAAACGGGAATCCTCCATTGATTGTGAATAGGAATGAAGATTCGTGCATGGAGTCCAGTGGAGTTTATACTGACTTTGAGAATCATCGGTCATCCCCAGTGTTTTTGAATGTAATTGACGATATGTCACCTGAAGGTTCTACACCTTCGACGCGTTCAGAATGTAGCCAAAAAAATAGCACCGGCAACATCAATGCTTACTTTACACCTTTACAAGATAGATTAGAGGATGAAAAGCAGAAAGCTTCAATTGATGACGAAGAAACACCCAAAAATACGAGCAAAAGGAACTCTCTGAATAGTGAAAAAGATTCTAGAACATCCGACAAGAAAGATGAGAAGCGAACTTTTACTCTCAAAAAGTACAAAATGCCTAAACGTGATGTGCCCAGTAAACTTAAGACCATGCTGACAAACAAAAAGACTGATGCAGACAGTGTTCAGAATAGTCCGAAAGCGACTAAAAAGACCGAAAGGCGAGAAGCACTTAGCAAGAAAAACTCGATGGATCTGAAGAGTGATTACAAAGTAAAATCGTACAAAGACGTCAAATCTAAAGTGGACTGTTCGTTCTCGTTGCAACGATCGCAGACTTCGTGCAGCGTCAGTAGAATGCTGAGTTCTAAGTCTACTTCGAACGTCAAACCGAAAAGGTAAGGGTAAAAACTTGGAGTTTCGTAGTCATACCGAGTACAGGTGATTTTTGCATGTTCTGATGTGAGGTTGTGGTCAATCATTTTCTTAATGTGAACAATTTGTTTCAGTCGCCATATGCGTATGCGCATGGAGCTGGGCTCTGCGAACGGCAGCGGAAAGAGCAGCCTGCACAGCTCCCAGAGTGACATCAGCGCCATCAGCACGCCGCTCTCTAAACATGCCGCCAGCCGCTTCCCTTTAATGAGTCAGTATTTTATATATTTTATTATACTAACTGAATCCTATGACTTAGCGACCCGAAGTCTGACCTAGGCTCCGCTGAAAGTTCTCGCAGATCTTCCACCACATCTTTTCAGCTTTATCGCACTCAGGCGAACAACGTGTCGGAGATGAGGCGACCGAGACCTAATACAGCCAATACAAAGGTACTTTTATTCTAGACAGCATCCACATGCAGCAAAATTGAGATTGTAATGTTTTTAGCGTTTTTGCTCTCATTGAGCAACTAGCATGAGATTGTTTACATACAGCCTAATAAAATCAGTTTAGTATTGGGTAAAAAAATAAAATAAAAAGTATATGCGGCAATTCTCTGCAAAGGTGTTAATTCTCTCAATCTCGTTCACCGATTTACGTTT
This sequence comes from Eupithecia insigniata, assembly GCA_947859395.1. Classification (NCBI taxonomy): domain Eukaryota; kingdom Metazoa; phylum Arthropoda; class Insecta; order Lepidoptera; family Geometridae; genus Eupithecia; species Eupithecia insigniata. The sequence continues at coordinate 9,057,350 of OX402001.1, read as the reverse complement.
TGTTCCTACTACTGTATATTTGTGTAGGGTGTACACAAATATGCAGCCGTTTTTTTTAAAAATAATCGCATCGCGCATAAATATATAACAGGATCAATAAGGACCTCCATTTTTATACATAATAAATATAACGAGATATAAGGCAAATCAAAAATTAGTGATTGGTTACTGCAACTGGACTACATACAATGACACTGAAAAACTCTTGAGCTACTCTGTATAACCCGACTACATAAACTTATAGCTATTATCTATAATTTACTAATACCTAGATAACATAACCTATGAAATTTACATGATTCTTACTTATATAAAAATTACTACATAAAACTTTTAATGAACTTATTATATCCATTGTAAGCGTTTACATTATTTGCGACGAGTATTTTTGTTTTTCAAATGACAATACAAATATATGCCCACTACTTTGACTACTCTTCTACACAAATTCTTTCTTTTTACTCCATAAGTAAGTTATGGTTTCGCTGCCTAATCTCCGGTGGCCTAGCCCAATTACTACACACGGTTAGCTACAACTGGCTAGCTCATCATCATATCATATCAGCCCATACACGTCCAATGCTGGAGATAGGCCTCCCCCATACGACGTTACAAATAGCTAGCTCATCATCATATCAGCCCATCCACGTCCACGGCCGAAGGCCTCCCATACTGGACATAGCTAGCTGACATGGTAGCTAATAATAATAAGGCGCCTTGAATTATGGTTGTCTGGTAGAAAACTCTGCAAGGGATAAGGGATATGCGCCAATTGCAGGATATGGCCATTATATTTTAAGATGTACTTATTTTACTGTAATCTTTCCTGTAATAAATCTTTTTAAATTATTATTCTACTATTTTTGACCAACTTCAGAAAAGGAGGAGGTTGTCAAATCGACTGTATGTTTTTGTTTGTTTGAATGTAACGCGATATTTCCGCTAATTATTAACCGATTTTGAAAATTCTTACTCTATTGTATAGAAAATGATCCTGAGGTGGTCCCATAAAAATGTAATCCAACAACAACGGCAACGGGCGTTTACAAGAGGTTCATCAGGGGGCCTACTCGGAAAAGAAAAATCGAAGTTTCTTTTTCGTGGTCGTGCAAAACCAACTCACTTTGCATAAGATTAGCGTTTGCACGAAAAAGAATCAGAAACTTCGATTTCGTTTTTAAGAGTACGGGCCCAGGATTTGAAGTCGGTTTATCGTTTTTTAAAACACGCCAAATTATTCTATGCCGATTTGAATTTATTTAATACTAGCTACTACGTGCGCCTTCACCCACGTTTTATCGGGATAAAAAATAGCCTATATGTTATTCCAGGTTCCAAACTATACCCATACCAAATTTCAGCCTAATCGGTTCAGTAGTTTTTGCGTGAAAGAGTAACAAATATCCATATATCCATCTTTATATAGATGACTTTGACATTTATTATATTAGTAGGATTTTGCGTGTTGTCTAATATTATATAATGATTTATTGGATGGGTTCGTCAGGGTTACCATAACGGACTGTCATTTTATATCGATAATAACTTGCGCTCCGTTATCAGGTTATCACAGAAAGATACGTGATCAGTGATCACTGATCATGACAGGAAAGGAATAGGATAAACCATGATAATGTTACTTCATATTTCAATAGACCAATAGGATTATGATTAACTTATGTCTTTTATCATTGTCAACTAGTAGAATAGATGACGTGCGATTTCCACGTTCTAGTATTGTGATACAAACTACGCAACAATGTTGTATGGTATGTAAATGCCTATTTCAAGGTTAACGATGCCATGGAAAATGTTATTGACCGAAAAAATTGTAAAGCATTGTCAGAGCCATAGAATATGTAAATGGCTAAAAAACATGATTTGCGTGTTCTTGTTGGCTAATCGTTGAATGGGTAAAGTACCTAGGTAGGTACGTAACTTACCTACTTAATAGGTTTGCTGAAATGAATTTCCAAATACTTACTACTACCTACTCGGATAGAGTCGTGGATTTCATTCGGGTTTTTTTAGCTATCTGATAAGAGCAGTCAGTACTGTAAATGAAAACCTATATTTATGCATATTTTCAGAGCGATAAAGGACTATCACACTATACCTTACACCACAGAACACTGTCACATACAGAGCAAGGATGTAACAATACGGCTTATTGTTAGAGTGATAAAAACAAAACTTGAAACTATCAAGTTAATAACGGGTAAATAAATATACAATTATTAACTTTAGGGTGGTAAAAACAAAGCCTAAACGTGGAATGATTGACGTAGGAAATACTGATATCAGCGCCACTGTTCGTATGTGACTAACATCAGTTAGAAGAAATAATAGAGCAATCCGAACGGGTTGCTATTAAAATAATCTAGGCTCTCTGCTTTGCTTTTGAGAATCCATAAAAGAAAGTATAGAGCATTCCGAACGGGTTGCTAGTAAGTAAATTCAGGCTCTCTGCGTTGCCTATGAGATTCATACACTCGATTGATGTACACGACATTGCAAAAATATAACAACAGGGACTATTTGCTTGTTTTTATTTTATTGAAATTAAGATCATAAAACTGCTAGGTATGTATTAAAAAAAACCCCTAAGTCATTTTCAATAAAAGATCACATTGTCAAGGCCGTGAAATTTAAAGCTGTTTCAGTCAGATAAAAGAAGGATGAAAGTAAAAAAAGTACCTACCTAAAGCTAAGCTGCTTAAATCAGTTTACTGTAATAGCAGGGCAGTATTAGTACTTTACACATATTATGTAAGCTTCGTTATGAATGGGGATAAATTCAATTGTACGCAATCCATTATCCACCACCCTTTTCCATGCCGATGCCGAGCTTGATATCAAAGATCAAATAAGTTATTCCAGTTATTCCTTGCTATCACGATCAGCTGTGTTCATCAAATCGATGCGGAAGGTCGCATAGGGACCGGGACTGCATAGCGACCAGTTCCTTTCCTCTCGAGTCTTGTTCGCCAGTTTGATCGTAGTCAGTCGGCAGTTGCCGGTCAGACGCGGACTGGGGCGCCGCCGCACGGACGCCTCACTGACGTCACCAACTTGCAAGTCTTGCAGTGCGATCAATGGATAGAATGGATAAACCCAGGTTTACCGCATACCGCATTTTCGGAACAAAATGTGCTTTATGTGTAAAGTGTCAGAGTTGACATTTGTGCAGTTATCACGTGGTTTGATTACCTTTCATGTTTGTGTCACAGTTTGAGTTTATGAAGATTTTGTACACCCATCAGCAAAAGATTGCGTGATTAATTAGTTACCTTGGCGAATTTTCGTCAATTTCTAACCGGTTTCAAAAGTTCTTTGCTGAACCTAGTAGAGTAGTACTTAAAAAATAAAATTTGACTCTTCCTAGATAATAAGGAATATTTTCTATCTTTCTAAAACCTGCTAAGGCATATTAACCCAGATGGGAAAGAATGTTAACAGTCCTTCATTTTCATTCGGTTATAGCCCCGGTACCGCAACTGGTTAAACACGTTGAGCTCTAGGCATTTAAAAGTAAACAAATACTTACTATTGTCTTCTGTCTTGAAATTTGAAATCTTGTTTTGGTTGCATTCATCGGGTTCTTATTGAGCAAGCAAACAATGCTCTTTTAGTACAATAAGAATCTCTACATTCAGAATAGCTATTAACTTCAAGATAATGGTGGTATATACAAAACCCGGTGTCTTTTATTTGCTGTGCATGCACATTGCGCTATAAAGTTATACATAATCACTTATTAAAAGTTTCCACCATAATATGCAAAGTTTAACATAGGTACTTACATTAAATATAGATACGAATTAATTACATTAACAAATACCTTTTGCCCAGAATGAAACACTACATAATGGTCTATGATGTTATTAGATAAAGTTAGGTTTATATTAAAAAAAATCCTTAAAAACAAGAACAATATAAGAACCCGATTAATAAAAAAACTTTGAATTTTAAAGAATTGCACATCTAGCCTTCATGTGTTACGTACCTAAAACTTATCTAAATAAGTAAATAAAACCCATAGACAGGAGAAAAACAACAGCTGTACATACAAAAACCCACAGCTGTTTATAACTTGCTCGACATAAGTCAAATAACCTAACTCGATTAATTAGAAATCCAATATCCAATACATTGTCAGCGTTACATAAATCAATGTAACTGGTTGGCGGCAAAAATAATGGCCTCAGTAGAAAGTACACCGACTAAATGCAGGCTCACATGCAACGACGATTGGTAAAGATAGGCTTCGCTTGCTTGCTCAGGCTTGACGGCTTGGGGTAAGAATGACCTCAGAGAACACTTATCTCTTAAAGGTTAAATTATCATCTGCTAATCGTAGAGGTACAGATACTCAAAAGGACTGTTCTCGAACTATTATTTATCATTGCAAATATTTATTTTCGCTACGATTCTAAAACTCTACACTTGGCTTTACATTGGTTGAAATTGTGAGTTCATTCTAAACACTAGAATATTTTTGCATGTCTGATTATGAAACGTTAAAGGTCCTCCTTATAATGCATATTCTAAAAACCTCGTCTTTATGTAAACTTTTGTCAGATAATATGGCGTGTTTAAAAAACGATAAACCAACTTCAAATTACCTTAATTTTAAACTTATTTTAAGTTTTGCGGAATAAATACTAATCCCCTGGGGATAACAAAATTTATGGGCCCTTTCGGGATCGTTTTCTATACAATAGTAAAAGAATTTTCAAAATCGGTCCATAATTGGCGGAGATATCGCGTAACATACATACAACAAAAAATAAAACAAATCCTCCTTCTTTTGAAGTCGGTTAAAAATGGATGTTACTAAAGTGTCAAAACTCCAAATCGTTGGTTTTCTGTTTCTGCTTTTTTTCTCTAAAAGTGAAGAGAAAATCAATAATACTTTATTTATATTATTTGCTTGTAATTTTCTTCATAGTAAATTCTTTATTTTTTATTTGATAATAATATATAGTATACAGTCGTGGTTATTTCGTAAACCTAGAAATATAGTTTTTGACTTCTGACTTCACTCAGTTCTACTGGATCAATCCATTGATGGATTAGATTTGAATTTTTTCCACACTAATCCATCAGTAGATAAGATTTTACATCTGTTACCACTCGTTTGAAACTATAGCCAATTTCATAAAATAGAAGCCTATTTTGCGGACTGAAAGCAACTGTTGAAAGATTTAATTTATCTCTGAACCGAAGTTGCATGCAAAAAGTAATTGCTCGGAAATCGTTAATTGTCACAGATAACTGGTTTGGAAAGCATTAAATTGAATTGTCATGTTATGTTATATTCTTGTATGTATGTAATAGTTCCTTTCAACGTAATGTTATACCACTAGCCTCCGGTATCAGACACTCACTTGCTACCGCTTAGGTACCACTCAGAGAGCAAATGGTGAAAGTTCATCATGATTTGGTGTTGGTTATTTCATCTGTGATAGCATTAAGCATTATAAATTTTCCACATCGAAGTTGTTTATATCCGACCTCAAAGATCTCTATTATCTGGTACTTGGATAAAGGTACTCTACCTATGAACTTTGAACCGTGTTTCACCTTTTACCGCAAAATAAAAAAAAAATACATAATGATTTTATTACCTTTATTTCCATAAATTCAATAAATGTGCACTTAGAAAAGGTCAAATTCTTAAAATTAAACACTGAAATGGAAAAAAATGATATATTTGATTTCTGTCGGTTTCGTATGTAGTATAATATATGTATGTATATATAAAGCAAAGAAGCGACGAAGAAACTTTTTATTTTCAATTGTGTGCGATGTCCACATTATTTTCCGTTTTCATATCTAGGTAGGGACCTATATGGATTCTTGGGTGAAATAAACAATGAAATCAGGCACTCTGGAAAACAACCATCCTAGTAAGAATCTCAACGGAAACTCGTTTAACCAGTCTAAGTGCTATAACTGCTAGCCGTCGTCATAAAATTTACAACATCATAGAAAATCTGTCTCCAATAATACTGTAGATATAGCGGATGTTTAAGATACACGAGCGAGATATTCCGGATTTCTACCGTTAGATAAAAGTTTCAAGCCTTTTTGAATAGGCAATCAAATAAAATGTTTTATAGATAATCGCCGATACTAATAATATTCATATCATACATATTATAAAAGCGAAAGAAACTCTGTCTGTCTGTTTCCTTTTTACGCCTAAACGGCAGTACGGATCCTAATGTAAAAAATCCTAATCCCAATTTGCCCATTGTCCTTTGGCAGGGAGGTAAACAATATCCCGAGGACGGACCTATGTCCGTCCGAGTAGCCTATGCTACTGAAAAGCAAGTGCGATGCCGCGGGTAGAAGCTAGTTATACAAATATATAATATGATATTCTTTCGTTAGTGAAATTAAACCGCCTGTAACCAGTACTGTGTCTACTTCGAACCCTTCTTAGGTATTGATTTATTCGTGTCGTGCAACCCTGGTACCACAAAAGGATTTATTCTTGGTACTATTCTGAATACCTTTTGCCGTTGCATTCAAAGATCAAAATAGATTTGCAATAAATCGAATTTATAGGGTTCACAAACAGATGGCTGATTTCTGTGGGCGCCATTCTGGAAGATTTTACGACAAGATACCTATTTTATTGTCGCATAGCTAGCAAGATTTATGAATAAGAAATAAAATAGATTTTCACTCGAAAGTGAAATTCTTATTATAATTTGCGTGTTTTTTAAAAATAAAACTTCTTCAAATTCCTTAATATTAACACTGTTTTTTTAAGATTCACGGGAAAAATATTAACCGCTCGTAAATACAAACAAAAAAGGACCCTCTTGGGATCTGTTTCTATACTAAAGCGGACGAATTGTCAAAAGTTTAAAATAAATTACATACAGCTGAATAGAGAACCTCTTCCATTTTTTAAGTCGGCTAAAAAAGTCATGGAAATAATAAACTTTTCAATTCTGTCTCTTCGATATGTACACTTGCGAGCTATAAACTGGAATCACTTCATCGTTGGTTTTTGCAGACCATATTTTACAGTTTCCATGCAATAAACTGTAGGTTGTGGTATATTATTTTAAAGATAATTTTATTAGCTTTCTAAATCTTTCGATATCATAGCGAAAAAAATGTTCATCATATGTCATGGAACGTAAAAACAAAAGACATACATTTTTGGAACGAAACATCAATTTTTTGAAACTCCTGAATCCCTATAAAAACTGGGAATTTATGCAATTTTGTCATCAGTCCAATATATCACGTCACTCAAAATACTGGAATTACAAGAAAATGGAAACCACACCAATAGAAGCCGCTCAAATCGTCACCCTAATCCAGCAACGGTTCTCTCAGCGTACTATCGCTCGACAGCTTCATCTGAGCCAGTCCTGTGTCTCCAAAGTATACAAGAGGTTTAGAGAGACTGGAAACTTAGTCCGAAGACCAGTATCTGGACGACAGCGATGCACTTCGGCGAGAGATGACCGATTTATTGTCAGCACTTCTCTCCGAAATCGACATCTAACCGGCGGCGTTGACGTCCAGCGGGAGCTCGGAGAAGTTCGAGGGAGATCTGTCAGCGAGTGGACAGTGAGGCGAAGACTCTAAGAAGCTAACTTGACCCCAAAAAGCCCAGCAACGGGACCCAAATTGTCTACAGCCCACCGACAAGCCCGACTTCAGTTTGCTCGTGATCACTTAGATTGGGATATACAGCAATGGAGCCGAGTTTTGTTCGCGGACGAGACTAGGATGTGCCTGCATGGCAGCGACCGTCGACGGAGAGTCTACAGGAGACCGAGAGAGCGATACGCACAATGCTGTATAGCGGAAACAGTGGCATATGGGGGTGGGTCTTGTATGATGTGGGCGGGGATTTCAATTGAAGCTAAAACGGAGCTGGTATTCGTACCCGGTGGAGGTCGGGGAGGAGGACTAACCGCAGAAAGGTATATCAACGACATTCTGCTGGGCCATGTACTCCCTTACGCCGGGTTTATTGGCGAAAATTTCCTGCTTGTGCACGACAATGCCCGCTGCCACACCGCTCGTGCGACTAGACAGTACCTGGAAGAAGTCGGGATTCCTACAATAGACTGGCCAGCCGTCAGCCCTGATATGAACCCTATCGAACACCTGTGGGACGAGCTGAAAAGGCGGGTACGAGGAAGATCTCCAGCTCCGGCGTCAATAGAAGACCTAAAAACTGCTCTTATCGAAGAGTGTCAGGAAATTCCACAGGATTCCATCAGGAAACTCATTAGGTCAATGAAAAACCGTTTACAAGCAGTCATTAGGGCCAGGGCCAGCCAATACAAAATATTAAGCGGGAAATAACAAAGATTTTAAATAAAAATTTGATATTTTCATATTACTTCTTATTAATTTAAACATCCACAACTTCGACCTATTGTAATAATTCACTAAATGAAGGTAGGAAACTTAATTAAATTTAAATAATTTTTATACCATTCGAAAGCTAACAAAATTTCTTTTCAAATGGTATACACCAATCTGCAGTTCATTCCATGGAAACTGTAAAATATGGTCTGCAGAAACCAGCGATGAAGTGATTCCAGTTTATAGCTCGCAAGCGTATAAAGTAACGGCCATTGCCCATGGTCCATCTTCGTGTTTTATTTTACCTGGGTGGATCACGGGAGGAAATTAAAAGAAGCAACGAAAAAACTTATAAGAATAATAAATTACGGTTGAATCGAGATAACACCCATTTTGAACGTTTCACTTTAAAAATAAACGAAACCAATCCCGTTATTGGTCTGCCTTCACCACCAATGGAACAGGCAGAACAGATTATAAATAGAACTCAAGATGTCGCCCGTTGAAAGATTATGCAAGTATCAATATCACGGCTAGTGTCCAGTTCTTCCTGTTTTAAAAATGGAGACAGTATAAAATGATCTAGGTGAGTGAAATCTACTGGAAGGCGATGCTGGGTAACGGGTTATTCTTGTCGATGGATTTGTTGACGAGACGTGAATCGTTGACCCCACTGTAAAGGCGAAACGTTAGTGCAAACTAACCGACTGCTAAAGTTAACACTTTCGTTGTGGGGTGCTGACCGTATTCATTGAGGAGTGGTGGGCACGCTTCTTGAAATTTTGTTGAAGCTCTCCGCCAATTGCTCTTATCATAACTCGTTACCCCTTCTGCCCTGGTTTTACCAGCGCGATCTATCGTAAAAACGATCATGACCATAATCACTTTCGGCTTAAGTTCCACATAATTCACCGAATCATTCGGCATGTTGCAATTTAAATGCAAAAGCTTTGCAAGGTAATTCTTCAATATCTTTGGGTATTTTGATGAAAATGCGTCCACCCACGCATCGTAAGACAACCTTTTTTTGGTAAAGAGCAGTTCTGGGCGTTCTAGATAAAACAATTCTATTTGGGTTCCTTACCGTCCTTGGGTAGATATCCCGCGCTTTCGTAAAAAGTTTTTTGTGGTCCTTCGCGAGTTAGCAGCTTTAAGAATGTATGCAAAAACCATTTGCAGAAGATGTGGCCTTCCGTCGACCTTAGGCATTTTTTAAAGTCTATTCCCATGAAGTCTAGTGGTTAGTGGTGGAGCGTGAGTGAGGGCAAACAAACGGTTGTATAATTAAACACAACTGCCTGTGAACATCGATTATACAAGACAATGGATCCTGCAGCGTGCAATAAAACGATCAGGTTTATTTCAAACGTCAAACGTCATGACAACAGCTTTAGTTTAGCTCAACAAGTGTAACCTAGTTCCTGAGGCATTTAGCGTTTAGAGGTAACTAAGCCTTTCGTTGTAACAGTATATAGACAAAGTCAGTTATCTATTAAACGATTTGTTTGACCCACATTCTGGCAGTTCATGGCCTAAAAGTGGGCTAAAAGCCTGACGTGATGTTACAGCAATTACGTAATTCATTTATTATTGCTTCGGCATCAATTTATAATCGCCCACCTCTGCTAGCTTTTTAATATTTTCGTTATAATCGATCTATTGTTCCATGATCGATCAATCTCAATAGAAAAGAAATTAATTGTCGATCTAAAGTAAAACTGTATCCACTCCGAAAACTTTTAAGGTATCTAACGAAAATTAAATTTGAGCAAAAAAGTGTTTGGCAATCGAAAGTTTGTGAGTATAAATTTCATAGTATGAAATTTCCAACGACAAAGTGCTCTCCAATTTTTATTATCTAATACTTACGGATGAAGTTATCTGATACTATTACTACTTTTGTAACATGATATGAAAAGAAAAATCTTCTTTTGCAATAGGTCTGCAAAACAGATTAAATCTGCAAAATTATCCCTGAAAATAATATTTAGAGTTAAGGGAATAATTTCGTAATAATTTGATTGTTTTGAAAAAACGAAAACCAACTTCAAATACCTTAATTTTTCACTGTTTTTAAGTTTTACACACACAATTTAATGTGGCACAAATACTAATCCCTCGGGAAACAATTGTTTTGGGACCACCTAGGAATCATCCTCCTTTTTAGAGTCAGTCAAAAAGCGGCAACCGTTTTTCTCCCGCAGTCTAACTATTGGAAAACAACCATAGGATAAACAAAACAAAGACGGCATACAGATAGGAGCAGGAGGAGCCAGGTTAGTTGAATTATTTTATAAATCTTTCGTTTACCTAAAGTTTGCACTGATTCCGTATACCAGTCTGTTTTTTATAAGTAAAGCCACCTCAATCATAATAATCTTTCACCCTAACAATTCCACGTAAGGTGTCTTTGCTCATTCGTTGCATTTGTGCTAACATTGTTGAAATTTAACATTTGAATCAGCGTAATGTTTGAGATGGAACATGCTGCACCAATCCTATCTCAAACCATTTAGGTAGAATTTTCAATGACTGTTTACCATTTCAATATCAACTGCACATTCTGAGAACGACATTTTATGAATACTTTGTAGAGTTGTAAAGCAAAACTAAAATAACTCGTGCTGGGCGTTAAATAACTAGTAAATTTGTTATGTATTTAGGTCGGATGTTTTGAAATAGGCATTCTTTGATGATAAGTAAATGGGTCTCTGTTGTGCTGAAATTGTTCATTCATCCTTTGTACATTTAAAATCAAGGCTAAAGGACAAGTTTAAAAGAGATATCTACCGACATACTTTGGTAAATCATAAAACACAATAGATACTGACTATAGTCGATAATCCTATTTTAGTTTAAAAATGTTTTGCACTGTAATAATGTGGTAACCAAACGACTGCAAGAGATCTTAAAGTCAATGTGTCTTGAATAGTTTAACATATATGTACTAGCACTTGAAAGTGTGACGAGCACCTTGGTGTGGTTTTGTGACCGCAGCAAACCGGTCCCGGCGAACCACGGGTAACAGAACAGTTCTATAAACGTAGTTCACTTCTTAATATCTCCGTTGTAGACTTAGTCCATATTAAAAATATCTTGCTGAGATCCTTTATAAACAGTTGTTTACTTTTTGACTTTTACAATTTATGGTTTCCTTTAGACACCTTATAGTAGAACATCTACACTTAATGTCCTTTCTATAGAATACAGTATTTATTCAGAAAACTTGTTGAATACGGTAAAAAAGTGGCAATTTCACAAAATAGTTAACCATCAACGTAAAATTATATAGAGCAGTGTAAATATTTGTCTCAGTCTCTTTTGGTTTTGAAATGCATTTAAATCAGAAGTTGAAATTAACAGAAAAATAAATTGTTCCATTCATAAGGGTTTCTTCTCCTAATTTTATCTTCTAGTTTCAAGTAATTTATTGCAACCATATTGAACATAAAGATACAATATTATATATATTCTTCCTCTGCTTTATGTTCCGAATTAATTCATAGAGATCTTTCACCTGCCCAGTGTCCATAACATAGTGACCACAAAGAGATAGTGAGACCTGCAGGTGACGGTAGTATTACAGGTTATTTTGTATTGATATCAGCTTTGTAGTCTTTGTATGGGACATTGATACGGGGCTACTTTTACCTCCGGCTGTATTGCAACTTTTTAGAAGGGCTACCGTTTTGTAACTTTTGTAGACATTCAGCTTGGCTGGGACTGGAAATATATATGTAGTACATACTATATATTAACTTTACGTTTTGCTATAAGGCCGTTCTTTGTTTTATATTATTGGATACAATAAATTCTTGTATGCTATAAATATCTTGGGGTATTACTAGCCAAGCAAGCTTTCATTTTGTTTAATTTCCGTGTTTTATAAATACATCCATTGACTAGGTACGGTACTTTATGCGTATTTACTCTCTCTTTAAATGATCTCTAGTTATATTGATATTGTCTTTAAAATATTTATGCGAGAAAGTTATACCCAGGCAAAATAATTATTGGTATATTTTATAAATTTAACGAAGACTTCCAGAAAATGTGTCTCTTTTATTGATATCGTAAAATCATTTCGTTTTTGTAGAATGGCTAGGCCGGTTGCAAAACGGCGCAATTGAATTAATTGTCTATGCCGATTGTTGAATGATCAACGTAGAACAAAATGCTGAACGACACTTAACAATCTCGTCGAATTATTAATTATGTGTAGGTATTCCTAACAAACCAGCGTTCGTTTTGCAATCCACCTAGCTGTTCTACAAAGACGCTGATTATACGATCCGGTGGCGAAGTATAAGGTTAGGTACCATACCAACTATAACTGCGTTATAGTTGGTATGGTACCTAACCTGCCATTGTATAAACATAGTTAGATACTCGTAGTTCCAATAGAAGCAATTCATCAGCACGCCACTTAGGGGTCTCGTGAGATTCTATGAAAGTATAGCGTGGGTTGGAAAGCAAAGTAATTACTACCTTCTACTAAGTGAAGTTACAGATTCACATGTATTGTAACACAAAGATCTGTTCTGTTGATCGGATTTGGATCTTATGTGAACACATCAAGCTCTCTAATGGTGTGTGTGTGTTTGGAACAACTCAATCTAATTGTTTTGTCACGTTTTTGTTGTTTGATGGTTTGATTGTCGTATGTTTTGTGAATAACAAGTCTATTTTAGTACCATCTATTCTTGTTTGATTTCACGAGCACATTTAGCCTAAGATGATATTCGTAGTTATAGGTACATAGCGTGCTCCATCTTAGGCCACATCTTCACTAAGTAACTCAATGTGAGCTGGTGGTCAAACATCACTTTGAATAATAAACGTATATATACTCGTGTAAGGAACGTAAAATTATTTAAAATATAAGATTTTTAATACAGTTTAGACATAAAATATCTATACGTACCTTGCCGAGACTAAGATCTAAAAAAGGTCTCGAACACTGCCGCAAGGTTTCTTGTCTCTCAATCTTTTATCGGATACATTTCCGTGAATGCTCCCAGGAACTTCATGATCTGATCCCACTATCTCCCTTCCACTCCAGTACAAACAGACGGATGGCACAATACCATCCTTAGCTGGTGGATATACTATCCACTCGTCTATGTGGTTTTCCTCCACCTTCATCATTCGCACCGCTAAGGAATAGAACTCGCTGCCAGCTTCTGTTTTTCTATTGCCCATAAAAAAAAGTTATAGAGCTAATGCTTTAGTTCTATTTTATTTGTGTAGCTTCCCCATTATGATTTATCAATGTTATCATACATATTGCAATAATATTGTTATAGGAAATCTATATAAACCAGTCAAAGGTTATCAACTAACTAATGTAAAGCAAACCTATAAAACTTATCTGGAAGGTATAGGCACTTCTAGTCCATATCACAAATACATTCTCCCAGAGATCATGTAAGAAATGTACCTACATGAAGGTTTGTTTTCTCGCTAAACTGAGAAGTCGAGATAAACTTCCACTTCTAGTCCATATCACAAATACATTCTCCCAGAGATCATGTAAGGAATATTCCTACATGAAGTTTTTTTTTCTCGTTAAACTTAGAACTCGAGTTCAACTTTGAAACGAAATAGACGCACCACAGCAATGGCGACTACGTATTTTACAATGTCATGGTTTGTAACGATGTGCTAACTTCGCAAATGCTAAAAGGTTAGACTTGTTAAACATACCTACATGATATCATCCAAGTGATTTTGCGAAAATAAATAGACTTACATACATGTCCTATGTTAAAAATGGTCTTTAGATCATTTTTATTTGTAACAAAAATGCATATATGCAACTACCACCATTTTTAATTTTTCTTTAAAAATCTTGTTGATACAAGGAGAGCACTGAGTGCTATAAAAAAATTTGATAAAGTTTCCGTCCCAGGCGAATGATAAGATTACAAAGAAGATAAATTGTAGAAAAAACCTCTTAAATTTTGTATAAAATGGGCGCCCGGTGCGGCGCCAGTCTTAGTTGGTTATCGTTATCTTTAAAGATTGTTTCTGGGCTTTCGAGCTGGTTTTACTGAAGATTAGTTTTTTTAACTTTATTTAACCGACAATATGGATGTATCGAGTCATTCTGTGTTCGTCCCACTCGTATCTATGCATAGCAAAGTTGGTACTAATAGGAAACTCTTTATTGCATGTCAAACGTGTTTTCGTGTTTCAGTACCGTACCGAATGCATGACGAAGTAGAGACTCGATTTATAATCGCAGTTGATATTTGGGTTCCGAACATAAAAATAACAGGAAGATATGAAAATTATTGGTTAGTAGCTGGACACGTTCTGTTCAATTATGTGAACGGGCTTTGAATATTTTATGGACCGTGTCCTAGTTACATACCACAGATATGAATAACCTCAAATATCCTCAAGGACAAACTGTTACCAATAGTCTTTTGAAATGTAGTTTATTTACCTGAGTTTGAAATGTTCAAAGAATATAAAAAATCAACTTCATAGTACCAAAACAGCAAAAACCCATCAAAGGCAATAGAAGGCAGGCATTTCTTATTTCACTTTTTTTGAAAAGGGGAAAATGGAGGAGATATACCTCCTTCGAAAGTTGCTAGACAATCCTGAATAAAATTAAAATTGTATTTTTTACATCATATTATATTATTTATTACACTGTAAATAAACACTATTAGTAGCAAGAGCAAGTATCCAGTTAGTTGCGTACCAGCAAGTATGCAGACGAACGGGTCAATCAGACTCCGGATGTTATGCTAATATACGTGTGTCCTGTCATTTAATCCTGTCGATCCTGTATTGGACGCCCATACACGCGTATCTGTGTAGTCGTAGTTCTGATAGAAATATGTATCGTATATCGTGACGCATAGAGTTTCAACTCATTTGAGAAGCGTAAGGTCGTTGAATTATGGTTTGGATTGGAGCTTTGGAATTTGGAAATCAAATCCTGGTAGACACCTAGCATAAAATTAACGGGTCATGTATATTATTGTTTTAAACCTTGTTGATTTCCTGAGTAGAGCAACTTGCGTTGAGCAATGGGGAACAAAATAAGTTCGAAAAGAAAACGTCCCATTGCTCAATTTGCTCAACTGAGTTGCGCGATTGGGGGCAAAAGGGAACTCGCGGTTGAATCGACGATCATTATTTGGAATTTAATGGAAGTTGCGGGAAATTGCTGGATGCGTAACTGAAAAAATAAAATCGTTAGCAGAGGAAAGAACAAGAACAAGTGTTTCAGAAATCTATCGGGTGGAGGCTACCCGATAGATTTCTGAAACACTTGTGATTTCTTCCTACTCCCAACAGCAAGATCATGGTATCTTGCTGTTGGGTGTAATGTAGGTAGTGAATTATGATGACGATTTTAAAATCTATTTCTTAACTAGATTATAGGGTATCATAAATGAACATACCATGGTGGTTGCAATTATTGGCACAAGTCCAGTCTCCACGTTTCGTGTAGGTACGTTACGAAATTCCCCCAACTGCAGTGCCGCTGACCTCATTCTGAATATCCATGACGTGTTTACTATGAGATTACTAATGCATGCTATTATAAAATATTGTTGTTTATCAGGAGAAATGATTTATGGCTAGCTACAGCACAAAATATTTCTATAAGATTCATAAACAACTCTTTTATATAAATAAATGCTTGCAAGTCAACCAACACATGCTAAGGCAGAGCCATTTTGTTAGTAGGTAACTTCAAATCTGTTCTGTGCTCTTAATCTTAGTTTATCATGCATTCGGTGTAAATTTTATAACAAATCCTACTAATAATAATAAACGTGAAAGTTTGTATAGATGGATGTATGGATATTTGTTACTCTTTCACGCAAAAACTACTGAACTGATTAAGCTGAAATTTGGTATGGCTATAGTTTGGGACCTGGGATACAATATAGGTTTTTTTATCCCGATAAAACGCAGGCGAAGGCTTGCGCAGCAGCAATAATATATTCTATTCTTTGTAGTTGTGGTCAATGAAATGATTAAGTATAGGACATTTTTCGTTAGCAACTTTCAAGTTTCTTTCTGCCAAGTCTAAGTCATTAATGAAAATGAATCTACTTTCAAATTTTAAGCAGTTTTATGACTCAAAATAAAATGTACATGCCTGTATAATCAGATTCTATACAAGCGATATTTGTCCTATTAAAGAGCCAATGGCCTATAAGTCTAAGTTTCAATGCAGTACTATTAACGAGGGACTGTACAATTCAGGTAAAGCTAAGTATGAGAAAATAGTGTATTAAGTGGCTAGAAATTTAGAAAATTACTTTAACATCGATGAAGTTTCAAAGTCATTAAAATATACGTATTGCAACTACATATAATAGTAATCTGCATCAAAATGTGAGATTCCTGGGGGTTGAGTCTATTTGACGCTAGTAACGAGACGTGATCGTGACTATTCGTGACGTCTCCTTTTTCCATACAATTAGGTACAGCAGCGCCTGCCTGCGGACGCTGTGTTAAGCAAATTCTGTATAAAAATGAGACGTAGTGACGATGACGACACTCACATCTCGTTACTAATGTCAAATAGAGTCACTCTCCTTGTTTTATGGTTGCTTTTTCGCCGGCTATCCGATGATCGTCATGCATGATCAACTTCAACTTCTTTTTTTAATGGCGCCGCTTGCTTTTCGCTACGACGATGGTCAAAAGTGTCCATCAAACTGACTTTGATTGATCAGTGTTCATAAACATAAACATTTTAATACTGAGTATTTGAGAGAGCGTTGAGTTAAACCGTTCGATTCGTTGTCAGGGACAACGAATCATAAACCTGAGTCCGTACCAGCTCCAATATTTAAGATCATTGCGATTCGCATGATCGACCTCTCGGTCCTGTTAACCAGTGAGGCTGAAAACTGGATTGGTATACCTGAACTTATGTCATCGGAATAGTAGTTCCAATATCGTTGCGCAGGACGGGTCGCATCCGCTCGGGGGCCACTCGTGCGCACCTACGGGCTTCTTTCATGGGTGAGTCCAAGATTGAGGTCGCCTACTTTATTTTTAGAGATATTTGGAGCGTAACGCAAACAAGTATGTGTCTATGGGGCTGAATTGACATTCTGCGAATATGCGCCAATAATTTTTTATGGAATATTGATTGTTTTGCTTCTTGCATGTTTTCAAAATAATAAAGTAGCCACGACCGCGTCTTATAATGTTGATATAGCATTTATTGCCTCGGGATTCATGCACGTTAATGACATCAGATTGTTGTCTCAAAAACGTCATTTTACGACTATTTTCGTCGATGTACGTTCACCTACCACTCGACCTCTATGTCCTGTATTTTGTATGCATATAGTGATGTGCACGTTTTGTCCGCTATACTATAAGACAATGCAATATTAATGAGTTAATTTTGTTGTCTCTTTTACTTGGTATTCCTTAGAATACCTAAAAGTAAACATAAGTGTTTACTTTTAGTATTTAAAAATTCTTTCATTATCTCTTAGAAAAATATTTCTTGCTACATTTTTAATAAACTATTTCATTTCATTTTTCACCATATAAAATGTAGAGACGAACGAGTATGTTCATACTTTTGGATCAACATACGTATACTTTCTGGTCCATTGTTTTAATTCTTGAGGATAGATTTTTTTCGAATCAATATACCTTCGCTTGACCACAATCTCACCTAATGGATAATGATGATGTAGCTGATGACGTAGTATCACGAAGGTCTAGAAGTTAACACCTATTCTCTTTTGTAATTAAGTATATATTATATGTATAGAATTATAGTTAATTATTATCTGAAAGCGAACTTTTTAACCTTAGCTTGGAGATGTAGCAGTCACCAGTGCTTAGAAAGAAACGTTCTCTGTTTATTTACACTTAGTAAGCGTTAAGTGTCGATTGAACCCTTCTTACGATTGTCCCATGGCCATCTCTAGGTACAAAATTGTTCTTTCGTAACGCTGATCTATTGCATTGCATCACAAGCAGATTACTGATTTCTTTTTTTCAATTGATCGATATATAGAGTTCTTCCCGTCTCACGTACGACGCGTAGTTCTTAACTTCTTACCTACATGATGTTGTTTGGATTTTGATTTGAATATTATGTGAGAATTGGACTTATAAATTTTTATATGTAGTATTTAGGTTTATTGGAATGTCCCTTGGCCTTTAGGATTGCCTTTCGTACCTACTTATTAGATCGTGAACCATTATTTTTACATGCAGAAAATATATTTTTTTTTTTCTTATTTAGGACTTTTATTTTATAAGCATGTCAGTCCTATTGTATACACAACAAAATACATTTTAAATATAAGTTTAACAAATGAAAATACACAACAAAAAATTTGGATCTCAGTTCTAGATAACAGACATAATGCCAGCATTATCTTATTAGTATTATTTCTAGAGAACCCGAATTACCTTACTAAGTAAATACTTGGTAAATAAGTAAGTACTAATTTGTGTTATGTCAGTCTTCTATCATGAATGCAATTAAAACTTCTTTAATTAATAATATATCATGAAAACGAGGCCAGGCACGCAAGAACAACGTGAATAAAAAAAATCTAAGTATTTCAAAATATCTACATTTAAAACTTAAAGATAAAATCAATGTTTCAAAATAAAGGTCCCATTCCATACCTAACGCCCGCATGCATGTCGTTGCGAAGTATACTTATTGTGTACTTCACCGTATAATCTACCACGCGCTGTTGATTCTTGTAAAATCAGTAATCATCAGACATAATCATGATAACAGAGTTTTGTGTGGTTGCTAGTCTATAGTTTGAGAGGCATTCGCCTCTAAAGATGGACTGGACATGGCTCTCGTAAAACATATTTTCTTAGGGTAAACAACATTTTTGTGAAAACATAATAGGGGTATTTGACGTTTATTTTTAACCGACTTCAAAAGAAGGAGGTACTCAATTCGTCTATACCTACAGACGAATTGAGTTCCTCCTTCTATGTTTTTTTTGTATGTACTTATGTTACGTGATATCTCCGCCTATTATGGACGGATTTTGAAAATTATTTCACTATTGTATAGAAAATGACCCTTATTTTTATTCCAATGGGATTATTATTAATCCTGCAAAACTTACATAATAAGTGTAAGGCAATTTGAAGTCGGTTTATCGTTTTTTAAAACACGCCATATCAATGGTTTAAAATTTTATGAAATAAATAGACTGCGTATATATTAAATACTAGTTGCTGCCCGCGACTTTACACGCGCTTTACAAGTAGCCTATGTATATCCGTCCCTGGGACAACATCGTCTACCTCCAAATTTTATTTATCCAATACATATACAGACAGACGGATATTATTACTTTCGAATTTATAATATTAGTAGGTATGGTATGGATAATGTTTTGATCCTTTGTTTTATCTTTGTATATTGTTTTTATTGTTGTTACTTTCACAGTTCCTTCAAGGAAATCCTGTGACTTTATATTCACAGTTTTTATTTTTGCAGAACAAATATACTAATCTGTCGGGAATAATATTTTTTATGAGACCACCTCGGATTCGTTTTCTATACAACAGCGAAAGAATTATCAAAATCAGTAAGTAGGAGGAATCGTCAAATATGTATATGTACATAAAAATGCCGCCTACACATACCTATTCTAAACTTGTAATGTGCATCCTTCGTAGGTGGTTCAATTACAATAAATAAATAAATAAATAACATACATACATAAGGCCGAACATAGAACCTTCTCCTTTTTTCGTAGTCGTATGTAAAGTCACTTATACAAAGATAGAGACACTTAATTAAAGATTATTTATCGGGTATTCGTCAACAATCGCGAAAGTTTAAAAAGTTTTATAGAGACACTTGTTAATCTAAATAATTCCGATTCAATCAAGAAAGTTTGTAAACCAAAAGCAACAAAATCAAATATCAACCTAATTCTATTTGATTTGGAAAGCTCGTCGCTAGAAAACGTTTATGTCCATGATCTAAATATACTTACAACTGTAACATATAAAATACTGGCACATCGTAAGGGACAGCCCGTGCCCAAGTTATTTAACCCTGAAAGACATACCCACGAGAATAACTTCTCTTGGAATAAGTAGAGTACCTACGTTACTGTTTTAAATCTTTACTGTGTGCAAGTTTCTGCAAGTGACTAAACTACCTATTAATGCTAAACTTAGATTACGACTCTGCTTGTTCTCTTTTGCATCATACATTTCAATTTGGTCAAGCGTTTTGTTTTTGACTTTAGCTGCTTCGTGAAAAACACCTCGTCTTTGAACTTTCTGCTCTCTCCAGAGAAAGTACTATACTTATCTAAGTTATATAGAGTTTGTACCTCTTTTTAACCGACTTCAAAAGAAGGAGGTTATCAATTCCTGTATGTTTTTTTGTAGTATGCTGTGTCTAATAGAATATTGCATGGATGCATGGTATACATACATATGTAAATACTAATTTTTAATCGACTTCGAAAAAAAGAGGATGTTCCTGCATGTATGTTTTTTTATGTATGACCGTCGATTTCTGCCTTGTTTATGTCTATATATAGTATAGAGAAGGAGGAGGAGGAGGAAGAGGCTGGAGGCGGCTCAGGACCGCTATTTGTGGCGTCGTATGGGGGAGGCAGACGTCCAGCAGTGGACGTCTATGGGATGATGATGATAGTACAGAGGATGATTGCCATAAAAATTGTATTACCAAGCGATTATTATAATATTTATCCATCAAAACATAAAAGCCCTTTAAAAATATGGGATTTGAAGTAACTTTTTAGTTTTAAAAACTTTCGTAGTTTGATAAATTCATTATGAATGTAAGCGGGTTAACTACGAACCTAGTTTGTATTGTTTTTCTTCCAACACAAGCTAGGTTCGTAGTTAACCCGCTTACATTCATAATGAAGGTTTTTAGTTCTTTTCAAAACAATCAAATTATAATATTCTCGACAACAATTAAATTCAATAAGTTGTCACCAAAATTGCTACTAAATGTGTTCCAAAATCACAGTAGCACTTAAATTTGATGGATAACATTGAGATATATCTAAATCGGGATCAATTAGCGGCTGCTTATAATAAAGAAACCGAACTGGGCGCGTATCTTGTTCCTCTTTATTTTAAGGAGCTGTTGAACGATGCACAGATACATACATACTTATTGGTTTAGTGTAGCGTCAGCAAAATACTACAAAGTAATATAATTATAATTTGTACCTATTACTGACTTTATTAACAAGTAAAATTACAAAGAATAAAAACAAATTAGAACTAATATTTAGAATTACATAAAGAGTGTAGATTTATTGTATTTACGGAAATAAAGAATTTTTGTTTTTTGATTTGAATTGAAACAATTGAGCAAACTGCCGACTGTTGCATACAATCTACTGGTAGCTCAACTGATCGATATCCATACCAGTCTGAAGCGTCCCCAATCAATCACCTATAAGGTATGAGGGAATAGAGAGTGTACCTGTGTTTACGCACACACTTGGCCACTATTACCTGCGCACCTGGCTGGTCTCCGTTGAGACTGGCCGCGCGCCGCCGTGACCAAAAATTCGCCTAGGAGATCATCATCATCATCCATATGAGATCTACTGGGAATACTTTTCGTGAGACGTTGGGAATAACCCATATTTTTTGATGGGACGGTAGGTAAAGCAGAATGTGGGTAGATGTGTCTATAAGGATTGAGGACCTAGTCTATCCAGATGTGGAAACAATTTCCAACGATAATATGGCGAGTCTATAATTATTAGTTAAGTAAACTCATTCAACATTTATTCACCTATTCCGTGAGAAATAAACTACTGCCAAAAAAAGTTACTCTGTAAGCATTGTATTCTCTTTGTTTACTCTATGCTCCTGCCAATAACAGTAATGTGTCAAAATAAAGTAAATTTTATTTTATTCCGTAACTTTTTACTTGTATCACGTAAAATAGAATAGGGATTCACTTTTATAACCACCTTAATTATTCGGAGATGCGTTATTTTTACCGGAGTCACGGAAAAGCCATCTCCGACCGGAAATGAAGTCGTCGATTAACTGCAGAGTTTCCAGGTTTTTGCTTCCTACGTCTATCCAGTTTAGTTTATTTCCTTTTTACAAACTGTATGAAAGTTCAAACAAAAAATCTCATGTGGCTCAACACTAAACGACTAAAGAGGTTCATCAAAGCGATGGTGAGTTCTTGACGATGATGAATAAATTGCAAAACATTTCTTGCAATAATGTTACTGAATGACAAATTAAAACGAGCTTCAAAATCCTTTTGAAAGAAGATGCTAATGCGTGAAACCACCAGATTGAGAAGAGCTCTGTCTTTACGGCCGTTCAATTCAAAATCTTAGTTACCTAAAGAGGAGTGAGGGTCGTGTAAGAATGGTTGTTAGTGAGTCGACTACAGAAATAGACAGCACTTTGCAATAATTATATCAGCGAATGGGCTTTGTTGACCGTTCAGTACAATAACACGTGTGAGATCTTAATAAGGTTTTATTTGCTAAAGCGCAATTTGATATGGGTTTCATATCGTGAAAATAATCAGGTATATGCCCAAATTGAAGTAGCGCATTGAATTAGGGAATTAATGATTATTCTATATTATACTGAAAACAAAAATGAAACTTTCCGTATACTAATTCTATTACGATAAATTTTATATTTGAATCTATTTCTATGAACAAACAACTTCGCCTGCGAATATCTTGTTCAAAGTCACTTTTAAAGAAAATTGCTGTTGGGTGTTCTAAATCTTTCATTCTTCTGAAACTCAAATTGTCACCTACAATCAAACCTCACATCATCATTCATCACATATTCACAGAGACTTGTATTGATTCAATGGATGATTCTTAAGAAATGACAACGAAACAACGATTGTGATGTGATTATCAGTGATGAAACTTAAATGGCGTGTTGTTGGAGGAGTCATGTCCGAAGTGTAAGAAGAGATTATGTTCCTAATGTCGCATAAAATGTCCCGGAATATATGAAGAGAACAAAGATGGGGGCACACGGGTCTAAAGAAAAGCTGTACAGGAGCAGTTCTGAAAAGTACTCGTCTAAACTTCCGGTACCAAATGAAAAGAAGTACAAGATCGCAGTCAACCGAGAGAGGTTCGGTTCTTTTGGTGCTAGAGGTAAGTGAAACAGAGATGTTATTTAGATGCATAGTTATACAGATGCTTTGGCATATATCGGTAAACTAAATAGATGGCGTAGAGTGGAAATTTGTGTTTCTATTCAGATTTTTAGTCTTGCAAGACTAAACTAAACTTACTAGGTACTCCTAGTACGTAATTGTCGATGTAACGCATTGGAGTACTCTGTAAATGTCTGTAATGGAATGAATGAATCTTTTAATTTTTCAGACAAATTGGTCCAATTTAACTATTTATTAACAAATCAAACACTTAAGGCAACTACAGACTGTTGCAAACAATCAGGTGGCTCAACTTGTTCATATCGGTCAGAAACGTCCTCAAGACGCTGGTTGTATTGCCCCGCTGTATGGCAATGCTGATGCGTTGCGCTAATACTCACCAGCTCTTAGGTTCCCGCGTCGCATCGACCAGACTTAGTCCATAATTAATATGAAAAGTAATTAATATTGATAAAATAGGAATATATACTTCTGTACTCTAGATCGACGTACGTAATGTTAGGTCTGGTTTATAATAAACGAATTGAATTGAATTTTACGCGATGAGAGCTCTTGATATCAACAGCGTAGGATGTGTAGTATGTTCGTGTATTGGTATAACGGTGTATCTTCAAAGTCATCTTGAGTTATAGACTTTTTGTCAACACTCTTCCTTAGTCTACCTACGTCTTTTGCGGTTGTAATAAAAATGTCATAAAACTGAAAACCATTTTAAAAGAAAACAAGAACTAACATTTTGATAATAGCATCTTTATGATGTTTAGTTCACGAAAGTTGAACAATAAAACCGTGAATGACATTATTCATTCCGAGGCCATTATGTCGGGGAAACTGCTCTTAGTACATTCACAAGTGATTTAAGTTTTTTTACTTTATGCTCTTTGCAAACTTGCTTTCGAGCAGCATTTTTGTAAAAAACTTAGTGCCGTTCTGTGAAGTTGATTTTACGAAATATAAAACTAAAGCTAACAGTCAAGTTTTTTTATCGGTACCGGTAAAGCGTTTGTGCACCATCACACTGGAAAAGTGAAGATATGGTTTAAAATGGAGCACGCTTTCCCAAAAGGAACTTATTCGCTCGGTATTTTGAAGGGTCTAAAATGTACTCTAAAATGTATATAAGTATCTACACCCCATGAGATAAAAGCCAGCGATGCTCTAATCAGGAGGAGGCCTGCGTTCAGCTGTGGAACAATATAGGCTATCGAGGTGAGATACCTACAAGTTTTACAAAACTCGTATAAACAGGTTGAACTAATGGCACACTGTTGCGTTGCAATGCAAATGCAAACCATTTTGAGGTAGCTCAACTGAAATAAGTTCAATATAGTCGATTTTATACTTCCCTTTCGAACGTAGCTGTCAGCTCAAAAATTAAACTAAGAACAGATAATTTTTTAGAAGATAGCGCAAACTTCTTTTGCTTTTCATGTACTGGAGGCCTGGATTTGTGCCGTCGTCGCCGCGTAGTCGCCAGCGTGGATAATTTATATGATTTTTTTTTTATAATTATGCAAGGTTCTAAAAATTACCTATAAGTGAGAGTTAATTAGTTGATTCAATGGCAAATAAGATTTATGATTTCCACACGCTCGCTGAAACCTGTTAAATGCAATCCGGATTATAGTTCACGTTCTTAATAATAAAAGGTTAGTTTGAATATAAACATAGATTTATTAGTTAAAAGTATATATTTTTTTGTAATATTAATTACAAAAAAATATATACCATTAGGTAAACTATAAAAACCCACTCGGTCCCCGCTTTTTTTGGCAAAATGTGGCGACAAAGGCCTACAAAATGTAGCTAAGATGTTTAGAGGAGACCACAAGAGTGATATTTCGATAACTCATTTTATCATAATCCCTTTAGTCTTAAGGATGCTCTTTATTACCACATATAATCTCTCAAAAAACATAACCTGTCTCGCCGGATAAAAAATCACAAAACAGTACGAAACTTGAATCATATTGTTACGTAGATGATTTCATTTTACAAACGCGATAAAAAAGAACGTGATGCATGTATGTACAATGAGTTGGTCGCTTCCTCCTAATTTTCATTAAAAAACTCTATTAGGTATATCTCTATCCGTCATAATCATCATGACCATAAAACATAAATAGTTATGGTTACAGGAGTCTGTAATTCGAAAAATAATTGAGGATGTTACTACTACATACCGACATTGTTTTGGAGTACTATAGGACAGTGCTATTTTTTGTTTCTGGCAAAGTCCGGATAGTTAAAAAGTAGAACTTAGGTTTTCCGGCAATCAGGCGGCCAGGGAGCACGTGTCACTACAGTGGTGACAATCCCTACTTTATAAAAAAAAACGTCCATTAAAAGCATTGTATTTTTCAGCATCATTGCTTTTGTGAACTACTAATTCTCTGCTTCGACATGTGGATGAGCACTGCAATTTCCTTCTTCATCAACATTATCATATCAGCCCATACGCGCCACAAATAGCGGTCCTGAGCCGCCTCCATCCATCGACTCCCTGCGACCGCTACGATGCCGTCGGTCCATCGAGTGGATGGTCTCTCATGTTGGGGGGTTTTTGCCATAATCACCACGCTTGGCAATTTCCTTAGCAAATGTTTATTAGACACAAAAAAAAATACCTACCTACTGTTTTCTCGTTTTCTGAATACCTGACAATGTTTGTGTATTCTTGCGACGATAAACGGTGCGATAAATCAAATCTCCCTGAATTTTCGTTATCTTCAGTACATCGGTTTGTTCTCACGGTATCAGATCGAGGAGTAGACAATGAGTATTTTGTGGTGTAATATTAAGTGGCTGAAGAAACTGTGCAGATTTAAAGGTAAAGTGAACTGAGAAGACTTAGGAAGACTTACGTGTGAAGAGCTGATCACTTTACGTGTTTTACAGGTTGATTTTGTATATAATGTTTTAAAATTATTTTTACGCTTCTGTTCTTCAAATATATAATGGTTTTCATGCGTTATACGTCAAAGTTAATTTAGCTATTCGCTAAGCCTGATTATTTTTCTTTCGTAAAATAATTATAATATCTATTCCGTCCACGTATTTATTTTTATTGTTAGAATGAAACAAAGCAATAGGCACTTCAAAGAGTCTGTTTTTTTTTTAAATAGTGATGCGAATCTATCGGCTCGATTGAATTTTTACATTCAGGCAAAGAAAATAAATGCTTGAACAGAGTATAGTTAAAAACTCTTAAACACTATATAGCCTTTCATACTTATTACTAAAGTCAACAAAAGATCGAAAAAACATTTGAACACCTTTTGCGTGATGAATTAACCTTGAACCAACATAATTACTCGTAGCTTCGTTGTACAAATTGTATAAGCGAATGTAAGAGATGACTCAACACCTCTGTTCCAGGAAATGGTAAGAAGCGGGAGAGCGCCCCCACGCCGAGTACGCCCGCCCGCCCTGCCGCCTCGCCGCCCCATCCCCCGCCTACGCTGGGTGAGTCATAGTACCACAGATTTTGTTATATTGTGTATACAGCTGTGATACCGCCTTTATCCCGGTCTTTGTTTTTTTTGGAAATCCCGTGA
This sequence comes from Eupithecia insigniata, assembly GCA_947859395.1. Taxonomy (NCBI): domain Eukaryota; kingdom Metazoa; phylum Arthropoda; class Insecta; order Lepidoptera; family Geometridae; genus Eupithecia; species Eupithecia insigniata. The sequence continues at coordinate 9,030,272 of OX402001.1, read as the reverse complement.
TATAAAATTTGTGAACATTCGCATTTAATAAGATTGGCTTTGCAATCCTGCCAATCCCAGCTTTCGAATGTTTTCGATGAATCAAATGTTCAATTATGTAACAATTATTACTAAATTTCAAATACAGATAATTTGAGGGTAACAAATTGTATCCACACATGAATAAATCAACAGAAATAAATCGTGTCTCATCTTTAGTGATAACATGACGAATTCACTGTCCCATAATTTTGACGGAACACACCAACGTTTAATTTCATTAACTAGAACACCAAATCAGGTTAAATATAAGATCGATTTCCGACGCGAGCTTGCTTCCCTCCTTGCACAAAGTTGATATTTCACTAGCGAAGGACTTGTTACCTACTTATGCGAGAATGTAACACGAAGATAGTGAAGGGCCAATAAAAGACCAGCGGTCCCTATTTTAGCAAAACTAATTCTCTGTTAATTATTCCCTACGTGCTCGATGTGCCGTTAGAATCTGAACAGTGTCTGTCGAACAGTCTTAACTGTGTGAACTTACTTACTTAACTTACAGTTAGGAAAGGTTAGGAGGTGTAGCTCTAATATGATCTTAGGACGTGAAATATTGCCTAAATATAAAGAAATTAAAAGTTTACTGACAATTCTATAATAACATACCTATTTGGTGTTAAAACTATGATTATATCCGATAAAGTTCTGTAATAACCAGAGGGACGTGTCCTTTTGACGTTGGTAATGAGACGTGACCATGATGTTTCCATTTTCTATAGGATTTGGTACAGCGCCTCTGTCGTGAGGACAGGGAACTACGCAAATCCGATACAAAAATGAGACGTCACGAGCATGTCTCGTAGAGACCCACCCGCCAGATCAGTAATCAAATGTTTGACATGTAAATGTTCCCTGCAGCGTCTCTAAATAATATACGTATACATATATGTATAAGGGAACTTGGTATATTCAATATATAAGGAGTAGGTATTATAAGGACTTTGGAAGTTTATACATTATAGCTAACACATAAATGTCATGGTCGTACATATGTATATAAATAAACGTGGTTACTATTATAGATAGATATAAGATACAGATGGAGAGTTTCTCACAAGGCTTTCGATCGATATTAATGCTATAATAGCATAAATTACATTTGGTAGGAAATATAACCAATAATAATTTATCAAAAAGTTGTTCCTATAAAACCCTATAAAAAAGTTGTTCTACTAACAAAGCTTATGCGTCCAATTCATTTGTTTTAAAGCTAAACGAATGAACCTTCACGTGTTTCGTAATTTATTACGCAAAACAGAGTTCGGTACACCTAAACAAAGGCTTCTACAAACGGGTCCTCTAAATCTGTGTCAAAGAACCAGTTCAATGTGCCAAACGGCATGCTAATATTCGAGACCTTCAAGCTAGACGACTAGTATTTTGAGTGGTAGTAGTGTATTAACATTTTCAACGCTGTGGATATTGGCATGAATAATGGTCCCTGGCATTGAATGGGCTATGCGCTTTTCTCAGGGAATGTATATTTGTTTCTCTCTAGGATAATGTCCGGATTCACTAGGAGGGTGGATAGGTACTTGCCTCGTTTTCAGATAGTAGGTTTTTTGGCAGTGGAGTATCACCAATAAGGCCATTATCTACTTTACCTTATTAAATATAGACCCTCAATTATTCACCCCACGTGGAGAAAGATTATTTTCATCATGTTTCACCTATCAGGACATAAAGCTCTTCTTTTTACTGATTCATATCTTTTTTTCTTTATTTCCAGTAAAAAAGAATGGCACCGTCCAGAAACTGTTTTCTTCGCCCGTGGCGGTTCGGGCTCGAAACAATTCGTTTGCACCTCCGCCGTCACCATCACCACGCAAGCCTCCAGCACATCGTGTACCTGCGCAGAGACCTACCACTTTACCTACCAATAAAGGTCAGTCTATTATTAATAACCATATTTCTAGCGTCCATAGAAAATCAGTTTTTACGAGCTACAGTAGCTACACAGTCTAAATTTGTACATGTGGTGCCATCTAGTGGCGTACGTCGGTACTAGAACGTGCTGCCATCTGACGTTTTTATTGGTATCACGGGTATCATGGACCAACTCGAATACGAACCACATCGCACTGCTTTGAATAGGCGCAGCTATATCGTAAGAGTTAATTGTCTAATACTTTTATTCTGCAGTAGAGGGTGTTGGTGGAAAAATCTACGTTTTTAAAAATGTAAAGGTTTTCCGTACCTACCGTACATTTCTCGGTTAGTAATAGTGACGAACTGTACATATGTTTATCAATTCACGATTCTAGACAATGGTAGATAGCGAAGTACATAGGTAAGTACATAATTGTATAGATACTAAGGTAGTGAGTACCTACAATCTTGCCAGTTTCAAGAGGGTTGGTACCTATGTATAATTTCCCATGCAGATAGTTGCTGAACCAAGTCGTAACTGCTAGTTTTCTATACTAAAAGTGAATCAATCAGACAACAGTAACATCCATGCAATAAGTAATAGCAAGTCCAGAGTTGCAATGCCATAACTACCGTGAACGTACAAGCGGTGCGTGATTGTGAAACTGCAGCTTTGAACTGCAGTGATGCGTATACGCATAGTAGTTCAGTAATTTGCACTAGTCCCTGCCAGTGTTTTTCTCAGTATTTCGGTATTTTAATTGCATAACACAAATAGGTATTATAGAGTTTTGTAAGTATTCATGCACCCTGTCAGATAGGCTATGGCAATAGACCTTAATCTAGGACATAAGTACAATATTCTCCCGTGGTTTATTGCTACAAGATATGTACGTTAATACGTTTAGTTATTCGTGCAATTCAATGAATTTCTAAGCAAGAGTTTCTGTTATATTATAATCGTTCGTAGAGTGCATAATGAATATCAAGCAAAACCTACGATTTTTATGCCATACTAGCTGACCCGACAGACGTTGTCCTGTCATTGAAGTCTGCTGAATGCATTGAAACTGACAGTTATTTCAAACGTGCTTAGCAAAGAGATAACGTTGGGGCTAAGGTTACATTAAAAAGTTTACAATAAAGGTAGTCTTTAAGTTTTCTTAAATTTTCTAAGTTTCTGCGCAATTTTCTTATTTTTTTTTATGTAACAACCTTCTACGAAGTATTAGAAAATATTTAAAAAAATATGAATGAAATCTGTAAAGCCTTTCTCAAGTTATAGCTGGACAAAGAGAAATAGGGGTTCATTTATATATAGAGGTAGATATAGATTACATGATGATGCCCATCAAAAGTTTAGTTTCTGATGTTTTTGACAACAATCCCTTATGGTGACTATTATAAGATAGATAGAATTAACGACATCAAGTGTAACATGTGTACCTACCGGTGGAAATAAATATATACAAAATACATAATTTTTTTGCGCATAACGTTCCTTCCTAGGAACGAAGTCCTTTTTTTACTTATTTTTATACTTGGTTCTTGTTGCTTTTTATCAATCCATAAGTTTAACAACGAAGAAAATATAAGAGACAGCGAAACAAGAATTTTTTTGCGGAAGCGACGATATCGCCGCTTATTATGCATGCGATGTTGATATAAACACCTTTTTGTATTAGCCAACAAAAGCCAGTAGGTAAGCGCATGTTATACTGAAAATATTTTGCTATTTCCTTGTACACACTTTTTTAATTCGGATTTTTTACTCGTTTTAGCTACTATACTAATATATTATTGGTATGTGATTTTATAACTTTAATAATTCTCAGTGTGTATTTTTAAGATAGGAAGAGCATTGCTCTTTTGCTGATAGCATGTTAATGTTGATCTTCGTCTTTTCTGTTAGAAATTTGACCTAAATCATACTACGTATACATATGTACAGGGTGGCTTTTTGAGATAGTAGTGGATGGTCTAATACGAAACCACGAGAGTTAGAGAAAAGTCGTGTGCTTGCCGTTAGCTAGGATACATTGATAGCCTTTATTTTAGTGGGGTTTATCTTCGATAAAACATCCATTCGTGGTGAAAAACATTACTCAATGAATAACACCGAAAAAAAATGTGCAGGTTTGAGTTTCTCATAAATTGAGTCCATGGCTCCTTTCACGACTCTTTCTCTAACTCTCATGGTTTCAGATTTGGCCATCCACTCCCATCTCAAAAAAAAACATTCTGTAAATGTGTAATGTATGTATATGTTTACGAAAGAAACTTAAAAATTTAACCAAATTGAATAATTAAGATAAGCAGATTTAATCCCACCACATTACGTAAAAACATATGTATGTATGTATCTTATGTGAATTTATATAAGAACACTGAAATACTTAGTTATTTCGAAACGATTGTTCAATTTGTATGGAGTTCGCACAGAACAGCTAATTAGTGTGGTAATGTATGAAAACATCCACATTTAATGGAAAAGATGGGGTATGAGATAATCACACGCATCTTTTGACGAGGAGTTCCAAACAGCTGACAAATTTTTCCTTGTTTCATAAAAACACATTATAAGCACTGTCCATAAATCTGTATAAATACAAATCAATTGCTGTTCTATAGTCTCGCTAAAACTCGAGAATGGCTTGACGGATTTGACAATAAATATTTTTTATTCTTATTCTTATAAATTTTTTTTTGTTGTCTATAACAAAAGTAAACCCCTGTATGTACAAGAGTGGTTTTAAAGAAAGAAAGGGGAAAAATAATTGTAGAAGCACTACTAGGCGGAGTAAGGAGTTCACGGGACAGTAATTATAATATAATGCTGAAGTCACAAAGCATCTTCTAGCCGCAATCTAAGTAGAACTTGTGTACTAGATAACCGATACAATATGTACATTACAGAGGTTGATAGATTTTTTTATAATATCTTTACTACCCTAACTTTAATAATTCTCGACAGGAAGTCTTATTAAGATAGGAAGGGACCCTAAATTGCTCTTCTGCTGAAAGGGTGTTATTTTTGATCTGCTTCTTTAAAAAAATATATTATTAAGGCTTAAAGAATCTTTATAAATAATTTTGAATATTTTTTGTTTAAATTAACTTAAAACCTTATAAAAAAAACGTAACAATACGTGGTAGTAAGTATTTTACATCATGTACTAGACTAATGTTGCCTGAAATAAATTATTTTTTATTTTTAATAGAAATATGAACAAAATCAGTCACCCGAAACTAAATGGCGGGAAAAAGGACGCACTCTTTTTGCAATAGGCTACAACAAAAAAAGGTGTAATTATAGGCTCGAAAACAATCAACGTAACTGTTTCCAAAACAAAAATAGAAATTAAAAAAAAAAAATATATATCGTAAATCAGTACAAATCAAGTTTTCAAAAGCTGCGTCTCCAAATGTGCATGTGATGCAGCTCGAGCAGGTTTCAGTTTCCTCCACAAGTTGAAAGCCGCAAGCGCAGGCTATAGGTAAAAGAGCGGCGGACTGTCACAACCAACCGAACTGTTAAGGCAATTGCCTGCCCGCGTTAAACCGGCATAATTAACGATAAATTCATTAGAAAATGTAAAACTACTGACTCAAGTTCCACGTTCAGTGTTTCGTGTTCACCAGTTCTGCTGACGTATTCACTCATTACTTCTGCATTCTGGCTTTCGGTTCACTTTGTGGAATAAGGTCAGATTTTTGATAATGGGTCCGTTACACAAGTTCGTGTCTCTGTTTCATTCGGATTCGAAAAACCAAAAGAAACTGATCAGCCAAAAGATATTTTCGAGTGAAATCAATATTTGCAGCGAGGACTTTAAAAATCAATGGGGGACTCTCAATGGATACCAGAGGGTCGTTAAAGGTAAGGGCTTCATTGTTTACCTTGTTAAGTGCCACAATAATAGATCAACATAACGTTTGTGTTGGCATCAAATCCTGTTCAGATTTTCACCTCTGCTGAATTGAGAACAAAAACTTAGCTTAGCCAGTCTCCACTTCGTTCCACGCTGCTGCTTGTGGCTTTTGATCATCTGGCACATTAAAGTCTGGAAAGCCTACTACTTTCTACTATTATATTCAATTACTTCGGAATCTGTATTTCTACTGACGTCATTATGTTACGTTTTTCAGCGGTAATAGATAGGTTTGTTGCAACGTGGTAATCTGTTGGGTAAGGATCATATCATATGGCTGAGGACTAAGCTGCACCTTACTATAATATATTGTTTTGAATGCTAAAATTAGCTTTATACCAACATAAGTTTTAAGATACCTATAGGTAGGTAAATTGCAATCAGTATAATTCAAATTGCACGGACCATTGCGATGAGTATAGAGGCACTTGTTTAACCTTTGGATTTACAAGAGCAAGCATTATTGGCACTAATGCATTAGAGTGCTGTCGGACAACGGATGTGGATCGCCATTTATAAACTGCATATCGATGTGGGTGGCATAATTTCCACTGTGTCGGTATTTCGTAAAAAAATCATAAGATTTTTATGATTTCTAGCAAAATGAATTGACCGACTGCTGTTTACTTATATGTAATGTAATGCTAGGAAGAATCAACAAGTCATTAAATCCCACTCAAATTGCAAATTATAAATAATACGTAAACAAGGAGGTATGTATAAGTTACAATAATTATACTCTCAATAAAATTTTGTTACTCAATACCAAAACTACACTACTGAAATGGCTCAATTGACTCAAATATAATGTGTTATAAATATTTCTAAATACTAAATTCCTAATTATGAAGCCATATTCAAATTGTACAATTGTACGACACAACGTTACAAATATTTGCTAAGCTTTGCTGTTCAACGAGTAAGTCAAGGTTTTTAATATGCCGAGTTTGTACTACATATTACAGTTACTAAAGATCTACGTGGTCCAATAAACCTTGTAAACGGTTCGTTAATTTCTGTTATCAGACTCGCAATGCGTAAATTATGCGGAAATCGTAGAGTTGACAGCTATTGAGTTACTAAGAACACAAACTCGTGAAAGCGACCGTGGATGGTTATTACATGTTCATAGAAACCGCTGGGATTTGCACCGTAACGGTTAATGCGAAAAAAAGATGAAACATTGTTTAAATTTCATCTTTCATAAAAAAGAAAGCTACTGTTACAGCTTCTAATTAATGAGACTATAGCCTACAGTTAGAGATTTACATTTTTACGTATGTATTATGTATATAGGATTTAGTATGATATAACATATCAAAAGTCCGAAATTTCCGCTTCGATTGCATTATAAACCGGTAAGTATCGTGTCAATATACTGCGTGTGGGAGATCCGATTGCGATTCTTTGAATGGAAGAAAGTTTCGACTCCAATAATGTTGTGTGGGAGGGCACTTTGTCTAATTTGCGTAACTGTTGCAAATACCCCTTTTTTCGAAACAGTATCTTTCTATGTTCCTAGAAACAGCGATTTCTTGTCTGTCGTTTGTTAGCATACTGGAATTATTGGCATTTTAAATTTAATTAAATTCAAAGAAGACCATAAAATCATTAATAATTAATTAATCATCATCACATAATTATAATTCCTTTACATAATGGCTTCTCACAACTCATTGTGATTCTTATGTGATTCTAACTTAATTTGTTAATTTAAATTTAAAGTGATAATATTTCCACCCAACCGTTTCTCACAACTTCATCAAAACTCTGTTGTTCTAACCTAATTAGCGTTATTGAATAATTCAGAGTATCCTTTCGTGATTTGGTTACCTTTCATCGCTTCCCCGCCCTCGTCAAAGCGTGTCTCCGGGAATCCCGGTGGGATAGGCACTCCCATGTCAAATTTATTGCTTCCTCCGTTCTTTATTGTTCGTAGAAGTTTTTAGTTTGACTGTACATTAAGGATGCAGTGTTACGGAAAGTTTTGGAATGCTTATTGAACTGAACGATGTAAAATGTCTAAAAATCTTATACAGATGAAGAAATGGAATAGTGATATGATATTGATAGGAATGGTCGATGGATGGAGGCGACTCAGGACCGCTATTTATGGTGTTGTATGGGGGAGGCCTATGTCCAGCAGTGGACGTGTATTGGTTGATGAATGATAGGAAATCGCTGAACAAGCTGGCCTCGATAGTATTGTATAATTGTTATATATTTGTCTCTAAACACACATATATGTATGTTCATATACATGCTTGCTTGCTCCTAATCCAGTAGAATCATTTTGTACAGAGAACTTACTTTTGATGAGTTATATACTAGATAACTGATATATTTCATACAATGAACTGTACATAAATATATATTTTTATATTATACATAGAAAACATCCAGAACACATGGAACAAATATCTGCAGATCGTACACACATTCCGAAGGCGGGAATCGAACCCGCAACCTTCGTCCGCCGCGCCACAGACGCCATCATATTACAATTAGTGTTAAACTTTTGACTTATAATAAACCTAATTGCAAAGATTCCAACATGAATATCGGGTTCTCTTCACCATTACTTGCTTTGAACTGTCTAATGCCTAGTGTAGATTTACATCCATTTCTGGAGTTCTCGTTTTAGCCCACGTCACCAATTAATGCATTTTTCCCACTCGGGACATCAAACACTTCCTCTATGTAAATCTTTATGGTTCTTTAATTACTCTGGAAATGGTTTCTATCGGTTGTTTTTCATTTTGTCAATTTAACAAGTGTTTTATTACACTAACTTCGGGCAAGGGCGCTTCCATTTTCGTGTTTCTACGAATTATATTTCTTCTTTTTTATTGTATGTATGTAGTACTTTAAGATTCTTTAAAGAATTGTGTAAAGCACAAGTAGAATTAGCATCTTTCTTAGTAGTACCTAATTTACACTAAATTTTTTGACTTTTCTGTGCTTTTACAAAAAAAAAAGAAGAAAGAAAACAGCTATCCTTGCAGTTATGGTATGTATATAATTAGGATTTCCTACAAAAGGAAGGTAGGTCCTATTGGAAGTGGATGTCTCGTATTTTTTATTTATTTTCTTTCTGTACAAATAAACTTTGAACGCTTGAATAGTAACATGGTATTTATTGAGCCATATTTAATTACTTGTATGTTTTTAATCGTCTGTTTCAGTTTTCTGTTCTGAGTTCACACTATGTAGGTAAAGGCAACTACAAGTAATAAGTTGTATAATAACGAATAACAAAAGTGAACCAAGATAACTTAGTATGAAAACAAGGCAATTATCTTAGTGTAGGTATATAAAACACGGAGCAAAATAGCAAAAAAGCTTTGCATTGCATTCATTACGCTAGATAAGCATTTTCTGCTGGATGGAGGCAAAGCGGAAGTGTCGGAACTGTCAGATGATTAGTAACCGTCAAAGCCTACTCACCATCGTAGGCGTGGTCTGTTAAGCAAGTCGGGTCAGCTTAGGTCTTCAGTGCTTTGCGCAACGTATTCGATACAAACCATATTAGGTAGGTACAAACGTTGCTGTTAAATCAGTTCTATAGAACATTGATATGTATAACAGTATAATAGAACGTTGTACGGAACAATGAGATATGATTTGGGGTATCGTTCCGAAAAAAAATGCAGCTAATATAGCCTTTTATGTGAAATTTCCAATATTACCCCAAACTAAATACGACAATATTGTAAATGTAATTATGATACTTAGTTCGAGACAACACACTGATCTGCATTTGACCGTAAATTAAGTTTGTTAAACCTTTTCTTTGACCCCTTTTCTCCAAAATTGGTTATTTCTCCCAAATTTAGCTTCTAAACCAAAAACACCCACATACTAGGTCACTAGATATTTGAGTACTCTCAACAATTCAACAGCCATACATTCAACATTCTCGAGCCATTATGGTCCTAGCAATTGTTCGCAAAGAAGTATTGCTTATACGCCCAATAAATCTCAATTACACCATTGTTTCTGAGTAACGGTTGATATCAATGACATAGCCATTTTTTTTCGCACCGAGTGAAACTGACTTGTGTTTGCCAAACGATGCGTGGTGAATAGATTCTGACTTTTCAAATAATAAATAAGTTACAACGCTGGTGTGAATATACGATCTCTTTCATGTTGGTATTGTGATTGCTTTCTTTTTAAATCCAGAAACGAAACTTAAGAATTATATTTTGTGAATACAGCGCTCTTTGTATAGTTGATTTTAGACACAGATAGCATGATTGGTACCTAGGTAGCTATGCCAAAGAGATATTTCGATGATATTGATGAATCATATTCAATTAATGATATTACAAACTATTTATTTGACAATAGAATATAACATGACAGGAACATTATATACCAAATTCAACAAATAATAGCAATAAAAACAAATAAATATATTGCATAGACCTTGTCCAATTTCGAGGATGAGCGAATTTTAAAATAAGGGGCATAAACACCAAACAGACGACAGATTATGATTTATATTTCCTCAAGGAAAAGGGAATCTTTCCATCGGAAGTTTGATACAATTTTGGCAGCAGAATTAACATTAAAGTATAGCCGTATATCAAATCGGACGCCACGAGTGGCCAGATGCGCATTTTATCGTTTCTGGCTAGTTTTCAAGTGCTGAAACCCCATTAGAGGTATATTAGCTAGTGATGAGAATAGCTCGCCGATAAAGGGAGTATGTAGATATCAGATATTTGTGTTTTTAATTATAAGGAACTGTGATAAAATAAGTTCTTATTTGGAACGCAAAACAAGCTTACTTGTGCCTGCTAATCTGGATAATAAATATTTTGCGCTACATATTGATCGGCAATCGGCACAAACACGTAACGATACAAAGGTAACGCGGTTACATTTGCATTTAATTTTATTGTCATTATGTAACTCCTTAGTGGTCTGATGTTTAGCAGCCGGAGGCAAAACAACTTTTTATTTCCACAGTTTGTTGCCCTACAGTGCTGCAAATTAGTAGGTTACTTTTGTACATTCGTAGTTCGTTCAAACTTTATTTCTTTGCTTACCAACGCCGTTGACGCTTCCTTTGCATTGCTACAACTAATTTACATAAAAATTACAAATGTTTTATTATGGGAAGCTAGCAGAGCTTCCCAGTTGTGTAGCACTCTATAGGGCAGACGAATTTGAAGGCCCATTAACCAACATTTCGGTAACCGATGGTGATTAACTGACAGGTTGTAAACACAAAATTACCCTAATGTTAGGAAAAGTGAACGATGTTGTAATTGTTTATTTGGTTCACTTGGACGGGGCCAATAAACCGTTCATGTTATTAGGTGGTGGTAATGCTCTCGTTAATAGAATAGTGCTTAACTATATTCTAGTAGACTCACTTGACAGAATCATTCCTATTACTGATAACTAGTTTCTGTTCGCGGTTCTGTAAGCTTTGTTTCTATCGAAGTAATTAAATTTAATTTATAAAAGTTTTAATGGCTATTTATATCCCACGGGAACTGATTGATGGTATAGAAAGTATGAGTTACTCCAGGTGTACGTCTTTATCTATGCAAAATATCAGCCCGACCTAGTAGTTTTTGGCGTGAAGAAGTAACAAACATCTAAATAGCCAAGTTTTGCATTTATAATATTATTGTGATGATGTGGTGTGATGTAAATAAATCCTTTAACAGTAGTAATTTTTTAAATGATAGATACCAATTTGCACGCGTTTGTATAGATCAGCCCAAACACTGCCATGCTTTGCCTTACGGCGCTTCACATTTACCAATTAAAGTGACCTGCGTGCGACCTAAGTAAGTCTCCTAGATTGCATGTATTTCTGACCTAACTTTATCTTTTACAATGAGCTTCAGCTCTTGAGTCAGCAAAGTAAACATAGGTTGAGTAATACCAAGCTTCTTGTTTTTCAGCTTTCTTAGCGTACATTAATTTCAACAGAAGAGTCGTGTATTGCTAATACTAATTGACTGAGACAGATGAAGCTGTATTGCTCTTAAAACGATGAAGCTGAGTTTTCACGTCTGTTACGAATTTACTGTTGAGAATTTAAATGAAATTGTTAACAATACTGAAATATAATTATTATAGAACTGCGAAAACAAATTCTATTAATTTACAAATCGCAGAATTTGATTCTATCTGATTAAAAACTTTTAACTCCACACATTTTTCTCCTTAGTGATGGATCAGAACATGGTATAAGAAAACAATGTATGCTCTTCCGAGATACGATGATCACGTGGGTCCATCAGCTTACGTCATCATCGCCATCGGATCGAATGAGAAGACGAATCTGTTTCCTGGTTACCAGTAGCGTAAAATCGTAACTCCCCGAACTCCCGTATCAATCTGATAAAACTATATATTATTTGTATTTACCAATTATTTATCACGTTGACTCGTGTTTCACTAACGCTGTTTTGACTGATCTTACAAATATAATGGACGATTCACATTTTTTTATTGATTTTCATATGACCCTTATCACATTTGTTTCCAAGCTGTTGAAATAAAGTGGCAACTGGACAGTGACGTCACCTGGCGACACTCCCGGAAGAGCAGACCTGTTTTCTTGGACCATGGATCAGAAACGGATCTAAAAGTGGCTTCACAGGAAAAACTTCTACATATGTCATTTTGCACGGGTATTTAATTATCGATGAGTATTCCAGATTTAGTCAAGGTATGGTGCCATGTGCAATTGTTTGTTTACAAATTCAGTAAAGCAAGGGCGGTTCTCCGGCCGACTTTACGCCAGAAACCTAAGCCCCAACTCCACGCAAAGATTTTCATATAATGGAATAAACGATAGGCTAACCACTCCCGACTTAAGGTTGACATTCGTTTGAACTATCGATTTTGATGCCTCGAAGTCAGGCCCTGGGTGATATGACAGATTGGCCCAAAATAGAGTTACAACCGGACTTCAGTCTCTTTTTAGAATCCCACCTTGAACCTATATCAACCATTTAGATTCGCATGACGGCCGACTGACGGTTAGCGAGATCAAAGCTTGTCTGGAAACTTTTTCACGGTTTTGGTTAGGGCGGGCTTTTGGTTGTTTAGGTTTCTGTTTCCTTTTCAGATTATTATTTATCTTAACGATGGTAAGGCGGTTGGCTCACTGTATACATATAAAGAAGTAGAAGAAAAGGAGGAAGGCCTTTGCAGTGCAAAGGCGTCGTGCCTTTGCACTGGTGGTGGTTGAAATAAAGTAATACCTAAATAAATGGTAAGAAAGCATATTTTTGTCAATTTTCACATCACATACGAGAACCAGTGATTACTAAACGAGCCTGTATCTCATTTCTCTTTTCTTTATGTACTCGTGCTATTATGATACTGACATTAGTCTACTTGAGATGGTGAAATATATTATATACCTATTGTCAGTTACTTTCACAATATCGATCCGATAAAATTTCCATTTTACGATGCTTCTTCTCTGGCAACATTGTTTTGATTTATGAGTTTTTAATAACGTGCTTATCATCTAGCCAACTTTGAGCCCAGTCTAGATTCGTCGCTCATCATCCATCTTTGGCAACATGTTAAATATATTTTGGCAATGCTTAAACACATCCTCATGCAAGACATTGCAATAGATATTCATGTCATACACATCTAATAGTATACAATTTGAGACATATGTATTGGCACCGATACTATTCCTGGCTTATCTAAATCGAAACATTTTCTTAAGACTTATGCTGTAATATTATCGGACTAGTCAACTCTCTTATACATATTCAGGCGTCTGCAGGATTTGTAAAGATTATCCATGGGTCTGCAATTTTTAACTCATTAAAATTTGCTTTGGCCAGTTTTAAGTAAGGTCACTTTGTATTAAATATCCTATCAAAATAGTCCTTTTCCTGAGTTTTTCAATGCTCTTCGTGTATTTCGTTAAAAACGGATATCCTCATCGTTGTCTCAATGTCACCCAAATCGATCATCAGTCCATCAGAAGCGGGTGACTCGTTCCGTCCTGTCCTATTTCTGCAGCTTTCATTAGTTCTAAGAACAGTGGCTGGGGAAGTGACGTTTTGTATCGGAAGCTGTACTTTTTGTACTAACTTTGTTTTACAACTGTTTAGTATCCCACTGCAGAAGGCAGATTGTTCTTGGTATATTGTTTTCTTTTATTTCTGCACGGTAAGCTATATATTCACTATCAGTTATCTGGGATTTAATTGCCTATTGCATTAATAAAATACCATCTCTGATATTATGTACGTCAGTATCATTATCTATACTGTGCCTACGTCTTAATTGAAGTCATTATCGGTAAATAAGTTCTTCTTGTCATTCAGGATATAACAGTTTGTTTTATGATAAAAAAACATTGTACCTAATAAGTACTTCTTAGTTTCTAAATATTTTTCGATCATAAACCTCCTACATTTACCGATGTCGATAATTGTTAAAAACATCACAGCTTCGGATTTGTTAATGAGAAAGGCGTGTGGAAAGGGCTTAGTGATTTCTTTTTTAAGAACAATGTGTTTCGAAACAACGCAAAGCTTGTTTATTGGGTTCATCTATTGGCATCGTTCTCACCGTATTACGGAATACAAATGTGGGACAAATAAATTAAGCTATTGTAATGAAGCTTTACGTTTTATTTTAGACGAAACATTTGCGGCAATCGTTTCCATCGCCACTTCAAATTAAGTTCCTAGTTTATGTTAAAGCAAAGTCAACAGTATTTGCATAGGATCACGTTTTCTGACGGATGTATACAAACGCCAAGCTGAATGGGTCTCACTTCCACAAAACAGCAGAGTATTTATTACTGAAAACTGAAAGGAACTAAACATTGAAACCCACACTAGACTCCGTGTTTACCGTGTTGAAATCAAATAAAACCTAAATAGTTCTGTGTTTTAGAGAACGCCAAATAAATTGTGTATGTTGTGAGCGTGTGTAAATGAAAACTCCAATTAAATGCCGGCTGTTCAAAAAGCAACGCGTGAATTGTTTTTATCGATCGTAATTTGTGGCAAATGTTTCAGTTTTCCACCTTGTTCTAAGAATACCTTAATACTAACTACGGTTCGCCTGACGCAAGCAAGTTTCTGCAAAGTTAAAAAGATCAAAGATTGGTCAGTTTTCTTTAGAACTTCCCACATTTCACCATACAAGCTTCTTGCTTGATCTCTTTTACTGTAAGAGAGTATTGTTTATTTGTATATTGGGTTCATCATGATCTCATTATTTCTATAGTTATCTCATGAATCATCATAAAGCTTCAGGTGCCACTGGGGCCTTGCCAAATAAACTGTTGGTGTAAAGTTCAGAGATATAAGGTTCTCAAACAGGAAACAGGTGGTCTGGTCACTGTTATTTAAAAGTATTTTAAAATAATTAATTTATAATTGGGAATACGATATTGCAACCATGCCCAAGAAGTAATATTATTACATAATATTTAGTTAGACAATATTTAGTAATGATAATATTGTATTTAGTTAATTCTATTTTAGGTTAGTTTAAACATTACAAAACCTAGATTAATTTGTTTCTCATGTATCTCATTATAAGTGTTGTATGAGAATAAAGTTCTTTAAACCTAACCTAGAAGTCTTTCGACATTGTGATGGTTTTTCGATAGTTTGCATCTATGAGTAGGTACAATACCTACATAAATATTGATGGCGTGTATGTGTTACCTCTATGATTTAATGGTTTCTTTGAACGCTACTACTAGTGCGTAAATCAACGCTTGTATAGAATTTAAAGCACCCACCTTCATGCGCTGTTTACACCAAGCGAGTGAATGGTCGACTTGGCAAGTAGTTATTATTACAAGGTGTACTGAACTTTTAATTTTAATTGATGATTTCTCGCAATACTCCTTGTCCTCGATCGTTAAAACTACTTATATCTAAACATCATACACCCTTCTTTTTTCATCTACCCATTTCGTCACTCTTCAATGTAGGAAGTGTAGACCGTAGAGTCAACCTTAACTTATCAAATTATCCTACTAAGCTGATAAAAATGCGCTGTGCTAAATTTAAGAAAGAGCCAACAGTTAATTATTTACAAGACTCTATTGTTTTCCTCAGGTCGGTACCCACGGCCTTATAATCTTCATGGCTTATCTTATCAGCTATGGGAACGACATATCAGTAGCATCTATTTAGCATAGAATAGGTCGTTGCCTTGATAATTTCTAATCATTAGCATAGCGTTGCACGTCGGTGTCTTTGGACCTGTAGGTGTGACCACTTGCTATTTGGTTGCGGCCGATTGTTTCCAGTTGTCGAATGCTCGCTTTCGCTAAATATAATAGTTTCTGTGGTTTTTTGGTTTGACTTGGTATAATACAAGCTTCTTATGGACGACGTCAGAAACTCTGCTACATTGTATCGACTTTAAAAATAGGTCGCCCCTTGATAATTTTTAATCAGTAGGATAGCGTTGTACGTCGTCGGTGTCTTTGGACCTGTAGGTGTAATTACTTGCTATTTGGTTGTGGCCGATTGTTTCCAGTTTTTGAATGCTCGGTTTCGCTAAATAGTTTCTTCTTTTTTGGTTTGACGTATACCTACGTAGCTTACATATTAGGAGCGACGCAACATCGGAAAATCGGTAAAAAAAAACTCTACTTTAAATTAATACATATGTACGCGATCCGGCGAAGGTACCTTATTAATCAAATCTTTATCTGTGGTCAGTCATCTCATTTCCATCATTTGTAGCTTAGCTTATTGTTGTAAGGTGGTTATAATAGAAGTTATTCTCTCTCGTGCTATTTCAATTCAAACTTGTGTTAATATACGATTGAATTTCAATTCAATGATTATATTCATAGCGTGCACGGGTGCGTAGCGTAGAGATTTCATATGAGATAAACAGACTCAGTGTGAAGAAAGTCAAGATTTCCAAGCCATGCCTTATGTACAGAGTGCACCAGAGCCAGACCAAACGGTTTGCTAACGTTTTGAGTCTTCGTTTGTAATATTTACGTAGTAAGAACAATTGACGTGCCATTTGACCAAGTAAAGCTAGTATACCAAAATCACGAACATAGAAACCACCATACCACATTTTGGTATACTAGCCTTACTTGGTCTCGGATTGAATAGCTCAACGGTCAAATGGGAAGAGAAACCTCCCCTTTTGAAAGAAAAGTCTCGGCTAATGCTTTAAAACTCCGGCTTATTCCAATAATCCCCTAAGAAAAGGAGGAAGGGTTTTCTGGAGTTTTCAAACTTCGTGTTCAAGCTAAAACCGTAAACTGCTGTAATTGCCGTTATCATTTGTAAACATTATATAGTTTTGATAACACGTATGTCCGTTGCCATAGAGTCTGTTTTGACGATCAATCAAGGGGAATCAGTAGCTGCAGAAATGTGCAGCTACAGATTACATTTTAAAATTAACCTTATAACCGGTTAGCGTAGAGTTTATTTTTGTATTTACGTTTACTATGTGGTAGTTGCGGAACTAACGGATGTACTTCTTTATTCATTCCACGTCACAGGTTTCCGGTGGAATAGTTGTGTTAATGCTAGACGACGTTCACGTTAATTGTCTTTGCAATTTCAACCGTATTACTATTACTTATTAGTGGCACGCGAACCGACGACTGGCCAGCTTGCTAATTGCTACGGGACCTGATTCTGGGAGTATAAAATACTAGCGATCTCGATGTTTCTCTACCAATCAGAGTTGAGATTATTTTGATCCATTATTAATATGTGCATAGAAGTCAGGGCCAAGCTGTTGTGTACAGTAGTTACTGTTTTTGAAACAAGAAGATTATCTCTTTGTTACAAAAATAAAACTGTGATAAAACGTTGAGCTTAATGCGGAAAATAAATAAAATCCCGTTTTCCACGTAACCTTCCTTTTTCATTTAGGTTACTTTAGAAACTGTAATACGTCATTGTTTGTGATACATTACATACTTCATAGTAATTTATTTTATTATTTGTATAATTTTATTTTAATAATGTACATTATTTACCTACTAATAATAATAGAATAACATTCTCACAATCTAGCCATATATTTGGCTAACGGGTAATATTGTATTAACTTAATACTGATGGCACTAAGATCGTGTACATGAAAAATTCGACAATTTTAATACAGAAGTTAACAAGAAAAGACATAATAATATTATGTGGGCTAGTAGAAGTCACTACCTACCGCTTATTCCGGAACTTAACATTAAAATTACCTTATTACCTTTTCCGGAGGCCAGTTATTTGGTTAAATTAATGACGGATATCGTATTATGTGTAAATGAGCAATCTTTAGTTACTGTGTATGTCGAAGGTGAAGGAGTACACGTTATTAATATAATTATGCTAGTAATAACAATAATTTATTTTTCAATTTACGATTATTGCGGTTCAATTCTGAGCCCTGAGTTCGGTTTAACGCCTTTACCGCCCAGCAAAGACGGTGCGACCCGCGCCGCCGCCCGCTCCCAGGTAGGGAGGTATCCAGAAAGAACAGCATAACGAAATACAGAAAACATATGAGGCCGCATAACGGAATACACCTAAAGCACACAACTTCGAAAAACTGTAGACCGGCGAACACAATCTCGAATGACCGATATACAATACAATACAAAATTATGTATTGTACACCGACAAAAAACATTGAAAATAGACATTACAAAAACATGTACAACGATTGGCTATATCGCTTAGTTATACCGTTAAGACGTTAGGATAAAGTCTGTCACTATATTGTCGTCAAACAACTCAGGCTTTGTTCGTGAAAAACTGGATGATTATGCGATTTATTAATGTGGTTTTTGAGTTATTGCGGTATTTGAGTATTTTATGCGGTTATTCAAAAACAAAGCCCTAGAATATAAGCTTAACTATATCAAGCTTAACCTCTATCCTATACATTATATAACAGTGCTTACAAAAGATACGAGATAAGATTAAATAGGCACACTAGGTACACCTTCTGAGTCCCGAGTCTATTTAACTATAATATCGAGACGTGACTGACTATACAAATCCACGATGGAAGAACCGGTGACGAATTTACCCATAAAACGAATATTTTATTCGACGGTGACATTTTTACCCTCAACGTATGGAACTTAAAAGTAGCACAAAAGATGGACTGGTGACATTTTTACCCCAACCCATCGTGATGTCTAATTTTTCCGTAGGTTTTGGCACAGCGACCTACGCAAATCCCATAAAAATATGAGACGTAACGATCACGTCTCGATACTATCGTCATCGTCAAATGTACTCGGGGCTCTGATTTATGGCTAGGTTATGGGTGATTTTGATCTTGACTTCGATAAAATACTTTTTTCTCGTAAAATTACCAGAGTTTTTCTATGACATGCTAAAATTAAATGGTGTCCAAGAACTTGGACCCGGATAAGCTAAGTACATTTTATCCGGGAATTGCGCGCTAACAACTGGCACAGACTTGGCTGCGGTTACAAGCTATCAAAAAATACTGTAACTCAGATTACGATATTACGGTACTCAGTGTAACACATTTCGTGCCCATTCTGCAGTACTGAGAAAATCGCAGTAAACTCACAAGTTGATGTGCGTCAACTTAAAAGTGCAAGCTGCCAACTTTCTTCGCGACAAGTGGTCGGTACTTGATGGTGCGTTGACACCAGCCTTCTAGACCAGTGGCATTTGCAAACGTTAATACGAAAAATCTATTGGACGCGAGAATGCTTCCGATCATTATTAATTTTGGATCAGTTAAACTATCTCTAAACCGGCAACCGCTGTGGTAAATTTGTATTTGAGTGTAGACCGCGACTAGGGAAACGTAGTGTAGGACGCTCTTCGTCCAGGTGGGATGATGACCTTCGAAAGACTGTTACAGGCAGATGAGGCAAGCTGAAGACAGGGGGCTACGGGCTGGCAATGTCCGGCTATGGACTAATATAGGTTTATGATGATGAGCTACCTCTTGAAACTTTGCAACGTGTTCAGATAGCTCAACTATGTGTATTTAATTACCTACCATCTATCGCACACATTAAAACAGTAAGTTATTCGTGTTTTCGGTTGAAGTTCATACTGCAATCTGATAATGGGAAAACTAACTAAAACTAGCTGCTGCCCGCGCCTTCGCCCGCGTTTTATCTGGATAAAAAAAATGACTATATGTTATTCCAGGTCCCAAACTATATCCATACCAAATTTTAGCCCAATCAGTTCAGTAGTTTTTGCGTGAAATAGTAATAAATATCCATACATCCATTCTTTCAAACTTTGACATTTATAATATTAGTATGATGCCTACGTGTCATGAATTCTCTATTCAAAACTAATGTTATGAATGCTGAAACTTACAAAATGCCTATTCCAATTTCGAATTTTACGCGATAGCGTTTCGCTTCTTGGATATTTTGTCTATGGCGGCTGAAGGGAAAAGTTACCTGTGATATACATCACGTAAGGAACACACGTTCGTGGGCGCAGTACCACATTCTATCCGTTGGTTCTATTAGGAACACATTTTTCTGTCTTGTTTAACTAGTATTACACAGTCGATACACATGTATGGTTCTTTAGACACTAACTTCCTTATGTTTGCCACCTATTAGGTAATTTTCTAAGCATAGGATTCCTTGCCTTATTAAACTTTTAATAGGCAAGAATGTTCTTTTTCGTCGAATATTTTTTTCTAGGTAGAGTTTGGACAATATCTAACCTGGACTTAGAGGAAATTTATGTTATCATGATTTGATTGGCTAATGTTACGTACGTACTCTCTATCGCTTCAAAATCTAATATAAACTCCATAAGCTAAATAAAGTATTGTCGGTTTTTTCAGCCACTAAAAAAGTTAAGATTCAAAAAGAGGACATCGCAGAAGTTAATGAAGAGAACCTGGCAAATTCTGTCCAGAAGTAATTCGAAATTGGAATCTCTCTCGCCAGTCCATCACGCTGCGTGACTCCGAACGCACGTCCCGCTGTTTCTATTTACGTTCCGTTTTGGATTTCGTCGTACGTGGTTTTACGTAGTTTCACGTTGTTTTACGTTTGCGATGGATGTGCGTAAAGGTGAAGTGTTCAAGTGTGGGGAGAATGGATGGTGTGTCTAGTGGATTGGATTGTTGCCGCAATGTTTTTGGACGGGAAAGGTGAGATCCAAACTTTTATTGACACTAATTATGGAATGAACAGGCGTACTACCTACTGTTGGTAGTCAAATCAACATGTTCACAGTTAGGTGTGGTTAGGTGTCGAATAAAACTTATGTCAAAAGACGTCTATATCGATAGATCTAAGAGGATTAGAGCCTTTTTATTTGTTTGTCATTTGGGTTGTTGACAATACATGTTTTTATTACTGTGATATGGCGATGATGGATGATGTATGAATTTTCAGGATCACTGACCCGGTTAAGAGAGTGTTATTTTTTAAGCTGTTGAGATTTTCTTCTGATGCAATTAGGTACATAGGTATATTCTCTAGAATAAAACTCAGTATAACCGCACCTATAAAATATCCTACTAATATTATAAATGTCAAAGTTTGTATGGTTGGATGTAGGATGCATGGATATTTGTTACTCTTTCACGCAAAAACTACTAAACCGATTAGGCTGAAATTTGTTATGGGTATACTTTGGGACCTGGAATAACATATAGGCTAACGCGGGCGAAGGCGCAGGCAGCAGCTAGTTTGATCATAATTTAGTGGTACCTACCTACCTAGAGGAATCTACAAGGATTGTAATATTCTGCACAAATCCTGCCGGGTTTAGAGAGTTCAAAAAAAATGGTTCCAGCGTGTCAAATATAAATTAGAATTCGTCTTTTAAAAATAAATAAATATGCTCATCCATCATAGTCAAGACTTCTGAGAGATTCCTCATACATAACTACAGATTTACAAATTTTTATATACAGTTCACCCTTAAACAGTTTTGGCCAAGGCTTTAAGTAAAAATGTGAAATGGAAAATCGATATTTTAATGGTATATAAATAATTTTTTACTAGTTCTTTTTTGTCGTCATAATCATCATCATCTCAGACGATCTATATACACTTCTGGACATAAAACTTCCCCAACAATAGCTACAACAACCGGTCCTGCGTTGCGTGGGTTTTTTCTAGGTACATAAAATTTCTGTTTTTATTTCCTTTATAAAAAATAAGTAACATTCTACTAGCACACCGTTAATGTACAAAAAACACCACTGCAATACAAGAAACAACTATGTATGTATAAGCAAAAACGTTAGCACATTGCAATAGCATATGCATGCAAACATGCATACCGTACAAATCGTGAAACTGAATGTCATTACTTTTTATTCGCATGAATTATACAAGCTATTACCTAACGTCTTTGGACGATTGATTAGTTAAGGTTTTCATTCATATAGCCTTCGTTACAGGAGGTTGCGGGTTCGATTCTCGCCTTGATACAAATTTTTGTACGTTCATATAATATTTGTTCCGGGTGTTCTGATATTTTCTGTGTAATATAATAGTATGTATTTATAATCTGTGTAATGTATCCTTTATCTGGTACCCATAATACAAGGTCTGCTTAGCTTGGGGCTAGATGAAGCTGTGTTGTGGATGATTGTCCAGCACTTGTTTTATTTATTTTCCTAACAGACCTGCCGAGGAGTGGGACAGTACAAATCCCACTAATATTAGAAAGGCTCAAGTTTATGAAGATGTTTGGCTGAAGACAAAGCTAATACTACTTATGAATCTGCTTAAAATTTGACATATTATATGTAAACCTAGACCCACAGTAATATACATTTCAGATTTCAATAACCTTATTTCTTACATCTTACAAAATACGCACTTACACAAGTAAAATTTTATAATATAAACAGCTGTAAATATAGCAATTATTATATAAACAGTAGTCCGTAGAAACAGATCTTATTTCTTATTTGATAATTATCAAATAAGAAATAAGATCTGTGTCTGTATACGGGCTACTGTTTATCTGGAAAAATTCGTGCGAAACCGCGCGCAGAAGCTAATAAGGAAATTCAAACCTACTGAGTTAAACTTTGGTAAGAGTATTGTTGAGCATATTAAAATCATACATCATGTTCAGAGTACATATGTATGTACATCTTGAGTCGGTCACTTTACATATTTGACAATATGTATTTGTCTGCAGACTCTTGCGCCCCTCAAAGTTCAAAGCCATATTCTTACATATGAACCGCCTTGAGGCTGTAAGGCGACGATTTTATTCACCTGTGGTCTGGGTTCCTGTTGTCAATAATATCGAGCGAGTTATTCCCAACGTCTCACGAGAGACGTGTTAATTCTCAACGTCTCACGAAAAGTATTCCCAACGTCTCACGAAAACGCACCTATGGCCAAAGTCTCTCTATTGTTTTGTTATCTTTCACATGCATATTGCCATGAATGATCATTACAGATCATGGGTCAAAGGTGTAGTAATCGAGTAAGTTACCTAGACATCTCTACGTCATACAAGTCTACGTTTGTAGGGTCTATAGAGTCTTTGATATTATGCTGATCTCTGTCGTAGAGTCGAACTGAGAAACTAAAAAAAATTACTTAAGTGTGTAACGCAGTTATATTTTTTTGCGCTGGACGTTTAGGTTTTTCTGAATCTGACTGTACGTACACTCGTAGACATAAGTAAATCAATAACAGCTAAATGCTAATTCGTAACCTTCACCCCTGTATTTGCCATGGGACTTAAACTTGAAAGTATCCGTCGACCTTGTCTCGTGATTTTTTCCGACATATTGAAACGTTCTGGTATGATCGAGCCATTGTTTTACGAATTTAATGGCACCTTGAAATTATAGAGCTTTTTCATTTACTTTATGTTTTTATGAGTACTTTAGCGTACTATATAGTTATTCTGTGCTATAGCGATACAAAAAAAACTACCGAACGAATTTTATTAAGTAATATATTGCCGTGTAATAAACGATTTGATTCGAAAACAAAATATCTTGCTCTACATTGTAGTTTTGTACAGTGAAGCTGAATTTCCATTATGGCTAATAAGGTTTAACTATGTATAATTTTTGCACGGTTACATTATGTGCTTCCTATGAAATACTACCAAGTACATATATTTTTCCAATCCACCTAAATCACAGTGCAAAATTTTCAAAAACGATATTCAACCCAAAAATAACAAAAATTGTAAAATTTTGTGTTAAATTGGATGATTAACTTACCTGTATGCTTAAGAAGGTAGGTAACATAAATTGTTTGACTGTCGAAGTTTTATTTAATACCTACATTACTTAACCTTATATGATGATGTTAATATGTAAGTAATAAGTATTTCTTTTTGAGAAATAAATATTCTTTTCACTTCTCTTGCTCAAAAAGTGTATCATAATGGTGTAGCTTAGCGGGCCTATAACTCGAGTTTAATACCTCGGGCTAAAAAGCATTTTTCTTTTTAATTTTTGTCTAAAATCATCAGCCCGTACAAAGCATTCGCTCTATTACATAAAAACTCGACTTCTCGGTGCTCCGTCAATCTTTTTTTTTGAAAATAGAACCGTCTTGATGATGTTTTATGAAGGTTGATTCTTCCCTTCACGGTAGAATGCGAACTGTTTCGTTGCAGCATTTAATTTTTAATAAAATTTCTGAAAATTGTCTAATTTTGAATTGTTTTATTTTCTCGCAATCGAAGTGAAAAGTAGAGTGTTTTACTCGGGCCAAAACCACCCATTATAACTCGGTCTTGTCATCCTATAGTAAGTAAGTATATCAACCTCGTATATAATGGGATGGTTTAGTCCCTTGTAAAACAATCTACTATTAAACCTAAAAAGCGTACCTATCTGCAAGTTACTCTTTTAAAGAAGACGATACAAAATAACGGTTGCACAGTACAGTTCTAGTTTGCATTATGAGGATCGCAAGTGGGGCGATTGTTTCGCCACAAATGTGAGTATATTGCGCACAGCTCGGCGTTGGCAGCTATTAAATGGTCAGTGACCAGCCTTGTAGGTGTTATTACTACCACCTACGCTTTTTCCGGATCTTCTTCCTAAAAGAAAGATCGGAAGTCTGTAAAGCCATTTTGTTTCCATAACTTTTTATTTTATTGAGATAGATACGTTTTGTGAAACTGCATGAAGCGAAGCGGGCATCGAAGCGGCAGGTTTACTTTGAAAGACGGATGACGCATCCATCGTAAAAACGACGGACGATTGATCCGTTCTTTTGAGGAACCTAAATATGAAAATGATATTGACATTATTTTTCAGAATTCAAACTGCTCTATTTCAAATCAACATAAAAAGGCAATTAATAAGTTAGTTTATCAATTGTTAGTTCTTTGTAGTCACATAACAAATACATATATGTATTTAGTTTGAATCAATGCTAAAACAATAAGAGTAAGGTAAAGGCTAAGGTAATTCAGGAAGTAACATGAGTGCTTTTAATTGCCGCCGCAATTTTCCGCTCCCACGGTCTAAAACGAAGACGTGTTTATTATCATTACCTACGCTCCTTTTTCTTTGTTTCTCTAGATCAATATTCAACTGACGAAAACAAAAGAAGAGTTTAGCCGACGTGTACCTACATACATTTTTGAGTAGCCTCTGCACGCAGGTTCCGTTCGCGTGCGTCTAAAATAAATAAATAATGTCAGATAATCCACACAGCATCATTTAGCCCCAAGCCAAATAAAAAAAAACAAATAATAAGAAATTAGAATACTAAAAAGATTAATAATATTAGTTATTAGTATAATTAATTTTTTTACATTCTGCAGTTGGCTCAATTGTTTCAATTGTAAATACTAGGTTAATTTGTTTATATTATTTGATCGTTATTTTCTTTGTCCATACAAATTAGTAATTATCTTTATGGGTGTAAAATTCCAACCCTATCCATTCAGTAGTTTTGGCGTTGTCGTCGGCTAAACATAACGCACAAACTTATACGCTTTTAGGTATAATATTCATGCTAGTAATAGTTGTCGCTTTTTAGAGTAGTCTAATTTTGATGACCACTTACCCTGTTTAAAATTTACATGTTTTGATAAAAATAAAAAAGTCAAGTGCGAGTTGGACTCGCGCACCGAGGGTTCCGTAATTATAAGACCTTTTTCTTGTTTTTATTGATTATAGGTCAACGGGATGTAGCTAACTACTCTATAGGTTTTGATCGCTTACAAAAAGCAAAATAAAATTTTGTGACGTCCGATTGTTTCCTTTACTTGTGCTATTAAGACCTTGCTTCTTGCAGAATTTCATGATTCTAGGTCAACGGGAAGCACCCTATAGGCTTTCGGTCCATAGTGAGAGTCAACATTTTTTTATGTGTATATTCTACAAATTTACGGATTTCGGATTATTCCCTTTAGTTATGCCTTGCTTCTTGCTTCGTGCCAATATTCATGGTTCTAATCTAGGACAACGGCAAGTACCCTATAGGTTTTGTGTGCATGTGAATCCCTTGGAAATAAAAAAAGTGGTCATTAACGTCTGTTACTTTTTATAGCGTTGACTTAAAAGTTTGATTTATATCACGGCTCCAAGAGGTTAGATATTTGATGTTAATTTCAACTTGATAGCTCCACGCGTTTCTGAGAAAAGAGGGTTGATTGATAGACGGATGGACGGACAGACAGACAACAAAGTGATCCTATAAGGGTTCCGTTTTTACTTTTGAGTTACGGAACCCTAATAAAAAATGGATTTGACACGGGCTCACGCCACCTGCTAGTTATTAGCTAATAACCTATTAATAAAAATAAAATAATAGTATGGCTTATTGAAATTAAGTGGCTATGGTGACAGAAGATTTGGCTAGCTATTCATCGTTAATTTTTCGTTAGCATTTGAAGTCTGCCAACTCATACAATGACTGCATTCGCCACAGGTTTGGA
This sequence comes from Eupithecia insigniata, assembly GCA_947859395.1. Classification (NCBI taxonomy): domain Eukaryota; kingdom Metazoa; phylum Arthropoda; class Insecta; order Lepidoptera; family Geometridae; genus Eupithecia; species Eupithecia insigniata. The sequence continues at coordinate 9,003,559 of OX402001.1, read as the reverse complement.
GGTCATGTGGTTACCTTTCGCACTTTTGTCTCATTGTTTAGACAACTTCAAACCACCAAAAAAATGTAGAAGCATGATTTTATTTGTATGAGTAGAGGTATGGGTATGAACTATGACTTGTGTTCGTAGGTACATAGGTATTGCAAAAGATTTTTTTATCCTAACTATCCTTCTAAAATTATAAACGTCAAAGATTGTAATGAAAGGATGGATGTATGGATATTTGTTACCCTTTCACAAAAACTACTGAACCGATTAGGCTGAAATTTGGCATGGGTATAGTTTGGGACCTGGAATAATATATAGGATATTTTTATCCCAATAAAACGCGGGCAAAGGCGCGAGCAGCAGCTAGCTGCTGCCCGCGTCTTCGCCTTCCTTAAATATACAGACATAGTCTGTATATATAAAATGAACCCATATTTCTCCTGGTCACGCTATAACTCGCCTTTACCGATTTCATTCATCTTTTTTTTTAAATGTTTACTATTACTTCGTAGAAGATTCCAACATTAAAATTAAAAAAAAAATTGGGAAATTGCCCGACTACTTTTATTATAAACTTTTTTAATGTAACCCCAGCGTTATATACTCTTTGCCAAGCACGTTTGCAATAACTGTCAGTTGTTTGACTTGAATGACAGGATAACGTCTGTCGGGTCAGCTAGTGTAAAATAAATTGTAAGTATATAAAACAAGTATTAAATGAACTAACAAGATTAACAAGTATTAAAGGTTGCCTGGAAGAGATCGCTTCTAAGCGATAAGGCCGCCCATTGTACATGTTTTATGTAATGTCTATTTTTAATGTTTTCTTCGTGGTGTACAATAAAGAATTTTGTAATTGTAATTGTAAATATAATAAACACAGCTTTGTGTCGTCCTCCTTTCTCCTGTAATATGAAGTTTCCTTACAGCAAGTCTTATCCGGAAGAAATAACTCTGGCCAAAACGTCTGCAACCAAATTGAAGGCCCTCTAAAAAGATGTTCTTTGAACGTGCTTCATTTATCCAATGTTTATCTTCACGTCACCTTCGTCATTTGCATTATTTACTCGT